>JAHOYR010000011.1:6907602-7063551 GCA_023213295.1 Bruguiera hainesii | reverse complement strand
AGAGAGAGAGAGAGAGAGAGAGAGAGAGAGAGAGAGAGAGAGAGAGATGACAATAGCCATTGGTAAAAAGGTGTCTTCATTGGTGAATGCAAGGTGTTAGTAGGTAGATTATTGTCTATCAAGTCCATTGGTGCTAGTCTCGCACAGTAGTGATGGTTGAAAATAGTGTATATAGGAGGAGGAGTGGATGGTGGCATTGGACTTCAAGGTGTATTTTGTTGTCATACAATGCCCTATTTAATGTGTGAAGGGCATCATTGGATAGATAGGCACATAATAGGTTGAATGGTTCTAGTTTCAAGTTAGGGTGGCATTGATTGACAGTGATATAGCAACTAGCCTTAAGTTGTTCATCTCTTCGTATGTTTTTAGCTTACTTACAATACATAGCCTCTTGTGACACATAGATCGGCTTGAGAAGACCATGTGAGTGGTGTCAGTGCTACTTTTTGTGGCTGGTGGTGGTGCCAACAAACTTTTGGTGAACTCTTTTAATGTAGAATACCTAGTTTCAAGTATTTTCTCCACCTTTCTGACTACTTTTGTAGTTTTATGAGTGTTTTCTTTTCTTTTTTTTTTTTCAATTTTTCAGAATGTGTTGATAAGTTAAAGAAAAAATGCAAAATGTGCTTACTTTGTACCTTTTCTTATGTAAGAATTTTTGATTGGAATGAAGGAGGAGCTCAACTATTAAAGATAAGTGTTTTTCTAGGCAAATTTAGTTATTGTTGATGGTTATGTATTTGTGTTTTTAGTTCAGGTCTTTTCCTATTGAATATGACATTTTTAATGCCAAATTAATTGAAACTTCCTCTTAACTATCATTCTAGCTCCTCTTGTAAGTGAAATAATGTCTTTTGATTGAATATTTGGCCATTGATATTTGGTTACAAAGAAAAATGGAAAGGGAAATGAAAAGGTATCATGGTCCTATTATAAATACCTTTGTTCATGCCATTATTAATTAAAAAAAGTAACTCTCCCTTTTCGATTGTTATTTGTATATGTTTAATACATGCTAATGATGCCTCTCTTATTCCATTTTACACTATCTTAAATGCTTTAATTATACTCTATGTTGGTTTTATTTAAGTACTAAAGAATGCCTATGAGTCTCTCTTTTATCACTTAATTAATGAGACTTATTCACTCATTCTCTTATGCTCTCCCAATGGACTTTTGTTGGGCCCTCTCCTTTCTCTCTTTCTAATAAATGTTAACTTCTTTTATATTGAAGCTAGCCTAATTTCAATCTTTGATCTTTGGTTACTTTTTGCTAGATACTTCAAATTAACTTGCCTTTTGTTAAAAGGTTGAGATTAATTCTCCTTTTTATTGAGTGACTAGGATCATTTATACATATATTTAATATTTTATGACTTTTTAACTTACAAGATTTACGCTAAGATTAGACTATTGGACCTTGAAGAAAGGATTCGACTGATATTGTCGTACTTAGATGCTTAACTTGTGATCTTTGAAAAGGAAAGGGCCCCTTTTTATGGTTTGATGATGTAACTTATACCTAAAAATAATATTTTTAATTATGAGTTTTGCCTAAGTACCACATAGGTCACCGAGCCTTTCTTTCATGAGCAAGATACACTTTATACATTAGACTTTTAATTGTATGTTAAGTATTAGTAACATTTCAATTATTATTTTTTTGTTTTTCATTGTTTTTATTTTTCTTTCTTTTATTTGTCTTACACTTTATTTTTGGCATCCAAATGAATAATCTACCATCCAATTGCATCATATATAGCCTAAATAATTAATATTGTGCAAGAGTAAGCAAACATGAGGTCTTTAGAGCGAACAAAATAAAAGTACAATAATTGCCTTTATGAGTTACTTTGGTATAAAAAAACAAACAAATATCTTTTTAAATCCTTATTTTGTCTACTTTTTGAGTGTTTACACTATGATACCTTTGTTTTGGACATGTTTGTTTAAGGGTGCACTTAAAATTAAGAAATAAATTTATGTTGTATGTCGTGATGGTGTAAAAGCAGTTAATTACCATTTGCATGTTAAAGGAAAATTTGCCCATAAGGATTATGTAAATGCCTTGTTAAGGGGTTTATGACCTTGTCAAAAATTATGTTATTCTCTATTAAAGAATTTTTTTATGTCCAATTGATAACTCCAATGGGGGTTTGATTTGCAGAATATGCAAAGATTTTATGGTGCATTTGCTTGAGATACATAGATATATTTATAGAATTTTAACTAAGAAAAATAGGCAAAAAACTCCATTTGCATGGCTATATTATGCTTTTGCTTGGGTCACCAACACAAAATACATTCTTGAGCATACATAGAAATTGCTTTTAATTGCCATTTACTTACTTATACTTATTTAAAATGATTGCATTATCCTTTCGATTGAGTTACCAATGTAAGCCGAATTCTCAAACTCTATATAAAATTACTTATAACTATCTTTTATAGTTGAAATTCTAGAAGTATGCTAACAAATTTGGGTTGCTAATGTAAGACACATCTTTAAAATTTGTGCAAAATTACTTGTAATTGTCATTTACAATTAAAATTTCAAAAGTAAGTTAACATGTAGTTTAAACTTACTCAAGATGACTACATCACCCTTTTGCTTAAGTCATGGATGCAAAGTATACTTAAACTCATTCAAAATTGATTCTAACTATAATTAAAATTTCATAAGTAAACTAACAAGTTACTTGAACTTGATAGAGATGATTGTATTACCTTTTCACTCGGGTTGTTAATGCAAAGTGTACTTAAAGTCATCTAAAACTATTATTACGATTTGGTTTCATCAATTGTGGTTGTTCACACAAGCTTGCACTATCACAATGTTGTTGAGGGTTTGCTTTTCTTCATCTTCACCTATTGTTTGCATTTTTCCTTAAATGTTTTTATGGAGAGAACTATTATCTAAGAATCCTTGTAAGTTTTGACTTATCATAATCATTGTTCTTTCTTTGCTTTGTGATTTTTTACTCCTCTTATACCTTTCGATTTTACCTTACCCTCTTTACAATTTCAATTTGCTGCTTAAAGCCTTTATGGCTTGTAACACGTTATGCAAATGGAGTTTTTCTTAGACTTTACATGTTATTTGCTTTTCTATCAAATAGGGGATCCTCTTTCTATCTCTCAAGTTACTTCTGGTTCAAACCTAGAATGATTAAAATTATGATAAAATATTTTTTGCCCATTGCTCTTAGAAGGATCACCTTAATCTAAAGAGATGCAGACATTCCTTGTGTCATACTATTAAAGTAAATGCCCATACATAAGAGTTTTATAAAATCTTAAGTTCTTTTTTTTTTTTTTTGCTACACATACTCAACTCATTAGCTTGTGCATTTTTTATTTTTAGCCCTATTAGAAATCTTAAGTCATTAATCTATTCTTACTTATTGATGTTGTCTTAGGACTTAAGATATGACATTCGAAAGAATTTCTCATATCCTTGAGAGTCTCAAACAAAGAAATACAATCTATACTATGTTTATTCTTTAAATGCCCATTAACACATGTTAACCAAATAAATATGATCACGTCAATAACATTCATGTTAAGGTTTGAAAAAAAGTGACATATTTGTGATAATCAAAGAGAGTGACATATTTGGACATAAAGTGGCAAAAGATTGTAAGGCAGTGTCACAAAGATTAATAAAGACTGATAATATAACCAATAGTTTGACCTAAGCTTGATCTAAATGCCCCACTAAAGATCATTTTAACATCATCCAAATACCTCATTGTTTGCAAACTTTGTCTATTTGATTATGCCTTACATCCCTTTTGATCTCATTTATTATGCTTTTGTCTTTAGCTAACAATCAATGATTGGTCCATTTTAATCTTGGTTGATGCTTAGGTAAAATGGTCTCTAACTGTATTTAAATTGATTGAGATGTGGCATGTCTTCGCCATCCATATCTATTAAAATTAGCATCCCACATATGAATGCCCTTTTTTTTTACAACATATAAACTTTCATAATTTAGAACTCATTTACCTTTTGGGTCACCTTAATTTAATGGGGCCTGTTTCAAGATTAAGTCTCCTTTTTTGAAAATTTTGGCATATTTTCTTTTCATGTACTCACCTCATTCAACTTTGGTATAATTGTTCGTAATAGATAGTACTTAACCTTTTTTCTTCAATAAGATTCAATTGCTCATATTTGATTTTAACCTTTTTTTTTTTATCTCTTCTAGCTTTACTTCCATCAAAACTCTTAAAAAAGGAATTTCAATTTCTACTAGTAAAATTGTCGTAGTTCTATAAACTAATATAAATGAGGTTGCTCCTACAGAAATATGTATGGTGGTGTAATATGACAGTGCAAATGATAACATCTCATACCAATCTTAGTATGCAATCATCATTTTTTTCAATGATTTGTTTGAGATTTTTGTTTGTTACTTTAGTTTCCTTATTCATCTTCAGTTTATATGAGAAAAGGTCATGATGTTTGATTTTAAATTGGTTATAGAGATTAGTTATCATTTTATTGCTAGATTAATGGCATTATTTGTGATCAACCATTCTAACATGTTATAATAACATATGATGTCTTTCTTGATGAATTTAATAACCACTTTGTGGGTTACACTCATATAAGATGCTGCTTCAATCTATTTTATAAAGTAGTCAATTGTCACTAAGATGAATTGATATTTATTAAGTACTTTTGGTGTAATGAAGTCAGTGTTGCTTATAATTTATCTACATGTATTTGACATTTGTGGTATTTTTAAGTGTGATAGAAGCAATCTAATTTTGTAGTTGACTAGTAATATCTTACTCTCAAGATCTTTCTAACCATAAAGAGGCCACCAGTATGTAAACCATATAGAACCTTATGTACTTTTTTCATAAGTATTGTTCCTCAGTCGTATGTATGCAACTTAATAAGACTAAGTTTTATTTACGCTTATAAAGAATATCTTCACTTAGAAAGAATTTTAATGCTAACCTCTGTATAGTTTTTTTTTTCTTTTTTATTTGTACTTTCAAGATATTCTTGAGTTTTAAGGCGGTGCTTTATATTATGATACCATGGCCTATTATCTACCTCCCTTTCTATGTGCATGTAATAAGTTACAATATGATGGATATTAGAATAGATCATCTTAGTATCAGCTTTAAAATCGACTTTGTATATTACTACTAAAGTTACCAAAGTATCAAAAATCTAATCATTTTCTCAAGGCATATAGTGGAAAGGGGTTTAATCAAATTATGCCACTAGTTTCTTGATGTACTAATGATAAGGTACAAGTTTATAGTCTCATGTTTCCCATTTACCCAATAGTTGGTAGATGACCAACATTAATTCACCATATATTTTGAGATTTTTAACTTTTATCTTAAAGATATATTGTAAATCCATAACACATGCTTCAAATTCTACTATATTATTAATACATTCAAATTGTAGTTTTGTTGCAATTGAATATTGTTTACTTATAGGATACATGGGGACTATTACAATTCCATACCTTAATGAATTTGATGCCTTAAGAAACCATACCTACCACTTATCTATTTTCTTTTTGTCATCTTCTTGAGATATTTTCATCTAAAAAATCAAATTGCATTGCCTTATACTTAGAAATGACTTAGTTTTAGTTATAGATTGTCTCTCTCTTATTTAATCATGCACTAGAGATTGAATAAGATTTCTTCACTTTCGAAATCATAGAGGGTACTTTTGAATTTTACCTTAAGACATGCATTGGTTAAATTATTAGTTTCGTCCTCTAGTATCTTGAATAATAGATAAAAAGTTATATAAAATAACCACGTGTTGTTAAAATGACTTATGCATACAAAAACAAATATTAAGATGATAGTTTAAATGACAAGACTAGGATTATGAATGCATATGACATAAGAATATGTCATTGGTTGAAATATGAAAAAAGAAAGCTCATTTTGCTACATAGCTATCTTGGAATGTTAAAGGCATCAATAAGTAAGGGAATTAGGTTACATTACTTTGCCAAAAACTCAAGTTACTAGGAGAATCAACTAAACTTGCTAATTATCGTAGGGGCACTAAGGTTATATGTTTGGATTAGTTGAACTTGAGGCGACTCTTCTTCCTCTTCTTTGGAAATCATGTGGATTGCCAATATGCTAAGTTTAATAATGATTTTAGTTAACTCATTGCGTGCATCATTAGTTTGATTGATGAATCCTATATTTTTGAAGTAATGAGTTAGGGGAAGCATAAGCTTTGTTACTTTTGATGGTGTTAGATTTTTTTTGGTTTAAAAAGGGTAGACATCTATAGACTGGTGCCCCAATCTCTACCATGCCAATTTTAAGAGAACTATAATTTGATTCTCAATAATCATCATTTATGCACTCCTTAATTTGATTCATGACTTTGTGATTAAGGAAAGGATTACTATTGCCATTAGGCTTTCTCTTAATTTTTGAAAAGTCAATTCAACCTTCATTCCATAACTCTTAAACATTACATTTAAGGGTCCAATAATTGTTAATTAAATGTTCAATTTATTTACCATAATACTTGTATATAGCATTAACATTATAATAATTAGGATATAGTGGTTTTGATTATTTTTGGGGTATAAAAATAAGCATTTCATTGTGGACAAGTCAAGGCAATAACTTTAACTAAGACACCAGTCTAGGATCAATTTTCTTCCTTTCTTGCCTAATAGGGTCATTTTAATTACCTAGAAGTACTAACATACAAAATTATGAAGGTTATAGTTAAGGGTTTTGGTACGTAAACAAAACTATTATATTGTAAAGCTAATATGACTGTTAAGAGTTAAACTGCCCCTATAAATTATTGAATGACTAGTCTATAAAGTGTGATCCCAACTTATTATCATATTCAGTTCTTTAAATCTCACCTTTCTTCTTTTTAGTCACACCTATTTTCTTGGATAATGTTAGCAGTCATATCAATAATTTAACATTTTTGGATACTTTTATTAATTCTTTCTCTTGTAATGACCAAATCGGTAAAACTTTCTGATACATTTTCCATCATTATGTCATAGTAAGGGGCTTCCAAGGTGTTAAGGAATGTGAGACCAATTCCTTTTCTAATAGCAAAAGTTGAACCTGGACAGTCATGTTATATCATCATAATCTATATGGCTTTAAAGTCTCTTTAAGCTTCTATTTTATAAATTGAAGATCCATCCAAGTCAATTCTAACTTAGAGATATATTTAAATTTGGCCTTAAAGGTAGCTACTAGCTCTCTCAAAGTTTTGACATTTTTTCAATCTTATTTGATGTACTAGCGGGAAGCTATAACCATTATTAAATTGTCTTGGAAACAATAAATTAAGAGTTTATCATTATAAGTATATGTTATCATTTTTCATATGTATATGGTTAAGTGATCTATAAGTAGTTTTGTATCATCATACTTTCAAATTTTAGAACCTTGAATTTTGGTGAAAATACTACATCTTGAATTAGATAAAGATCTAATGCGTTCAAAAGAGTATGCACACCATATTCTTTAATGGCTTTAACTATTTCTTATAAATATTGATATTTTATTTCATATAATGATCTACACTTCTTATTTTTTATCCTTCAATTCGAGAGTGGTTTTAAGTTCACTAAAAGCAATATCAACAAAGTAAGGTGTTGAAGTGACATATAATACAAATATTGTAGTGCCTAATGATTGCATAGTTATTGTTTATGCTAAATAACGATGCATGACTAATTAAAAACAAACAAAAGATGCTAAAGAAGCTCTCGACACTAGGGTAGTTTAAAAGAATTTATCAATTGAGACAAAAGAACTCTCCTAAGGTACAATATCTCATATAACCCTCTAAGGTACACTTAGGCTATCTATTACATATGCTCTTTCAATTTCTCAATTGAAGTCTAAATCTTACCCATACAAATGACTAATTCTTTGAATTTATCCTTCATTCCTTTTGTAGAAGATTGAGTTAAGATTCTACATCTTACTAGGTATGAACTCCTTATAATTTATTACATTGTACTTTTAATGGACAAAATAAGGTATGCCAAAATAGACACTATAATATGACATAAGTCACATAGTAAAGAATATGTTGATATAAGGATTACAAAGTAAAAGCATAAATTATAAAGTATTGTAATAAAGGTTGAAGATAAAATAAAACAATGTATAATCTAATGATCAAAGTAGGGATACTTGAGACTTTTTATCTTATAAGAGATGCATTTAATTGATGAGTGACCTTATTAATATAATAATTGACATGTGATTTAATAGATCTAAATTAGACCAAAGGTCCTTAGAGGGTTCCCTCCCTCACTATAAGCGTCACAAAAGACTTATATTTTCTCTCTTCTAAGTTAAAAAAGAGTTAGGTCGAGTTCTGAGCCTTTATGAGTGTATGCAATAGAAGTTATGATGCTAGTGACAATCATAAACATTAAAATGAAAAATAAAAATAAATAAAATATCAAGCAAAAAATCAACAAAAGTATAAAAATAAAAATAAGTTAAAACAACCTGTCTTTTGAAGAGATTCGTAATGAAGACGTTAAACTATTGTAACAAACTCTTTAGTGAACATAAAGCTTAATGGATGTGAAAGAAAAGGGCATGATATTTAATGTCTTTAATGGATGTATCAAGATCAAAGGGCAATAAAAGAATGTTGTAATGCATGTATTTTGATTCAAAAATTATCACTTATTATTTTAGATGTGATTAAAATACTATAAATGACTCGATTTATTTTATCAAGATTTTTTAAAATTCAAGAACACAATTATATTTAACAAAAATTATAACTAATTTAAATTCTCATCATAAGTAACATTACAACTATGAACTTATTTTTATTTATATATATATATATATATATTTACTAATATTTTGTTTATTTTTTTCTCTTTTTTTAAATTTTTTTTATTTTTCACAAAAACATACAACCAAAATTTTAAGGAATTTGACCAAGTGGTGAATAAAAAAAAATATGTTTTTTTTCCTAAGGAATTAACATAATTTTGCGAATGTGAGTCCACATAAAGCATCTTAAATTGGTATTATCACATGAAATTTTGTATTCTTTTTTTTTTCTTTTCTCTTTTCTTTTTCTTTCTTTTCTTTTCACATTTCTTTTTTTTTTCTTTCTTTACTTTTCTCATTTCTTTTCTTCCTTTTCTCGGCTTTCTTTTTCCTTTCTTTACTAATATTTTATTTTTTATTAATATTTCTTTACTTTTTTAACTAATATTTTATTTATTTTTTCTATTTACCACAAAAATACACTATCAAAATTTTAAAAAATTCGAACAAGTGGTAAAAAAGTGTATATATATATATATATATATATTTTTTTTTTTTCTTAAGAGATTAGCATAATTTTGCGAACGTGAGTTCACAGCATCCTAAATTGGTATTATCATCTGTAACTTTGTGTTCTTTCTTTTATTTTCTTTTTTCTCTTTTAATTTTTCTTTTTTTTTTCTTTGTTTTCTTTTCTCATTTCTTTTTCTTCGTTTTCTTGGCTTTCTTTTTCCCTTCTTTACTAATATTTTACTTTTTTTACTAATATTTCTTTACTTTTTTTACTAATATCACACTATCAAGATTTTAAGAAATTCAAACAAGTAATAAAAAAGTATGTTTTTTTTTTCCCCTAAGGGATTAGCATAGTTTTGCGAATGTGAGTTCACGTAGGGCATCTTAAATTGGTAATATCACCTGTAACTTTGTGTTCTTTTTTTTTTTTTTTTCTTTTCATTTTTTTTTCTTTCTTTTCTTTTCACTTTTCCCTTTTGTTTTTCTTTCTTTTCTTTTCCCATTACTTTTCTGCCTTTCCTCGGCTTTCTTTTTCCTTTCTTTCTTTTTTCTCTTTTTCTTTTTGTTTTTCTTTCTTTAGCTTCCAGGCCTCCTCCCCAATAATTCTTTTTTCCAAAAAATTATTTTGACCCGAAACAAACTCTTCCTCTCCAATTAAGCCATTTTAACGGTCGTTTTCCATAATTTTGGGCTCAAAAACACCTCAATCACACTTTTAGATGTGATTCCTGGTGTGAAAAGCCGAGATTTAGCTTCAAAAATGGTGTTTTTGGCCGATTTCTTGGATTAGGTATGGTAGAGAGAGAGAGAGAGAAGACGGTGGTCACAAATGGCAAGGCGTTTTTGATCTTTGATTGATGTGTGGGAGGTATCAACGGGTAGATTGTCACCTATTGAGTCCAGCACTCCCCACTCTGCAATCTCCGCAACACCAGCTTCAGCTCCTGCACCGGCTGCAAGCGTTGCCGTCTTGAGCAGAGCCTCTTTTCTCTGCCGTCTCGGTTATGTGGGGTTGTTGATCAGACAGCCTGTTCTATAATTACATGAGCGGTGTGGTGTCGGCTGTCTGTCTGCTCTTTCTTAATTTCATTTTTACCCTTTCACATCTTTGTTTTTTTTTTTTCCATTCTTTTTTAAACCTTGAACCGTTGCGGGTGTGATGACGCTGGTTTGGCCTCATTGTATTACTTTTTATAATTATTTTTTATTCGTCATTTTTACTGTTAAATTGTTCTTTTACTAATTTCTTTACGATTTTATATACATTTTCTCGGTACATAACACCCAGCTCAAAGGTCCAAGCTTGAGGTTTATTTTTGGGAAGGAAAGGTGCCCCTATTCACTAGCTCTCATGGAACCATTTAATTTAGTTATTTCAAATTGAACAGAAATTGGCTTGTCCCATGAGCCAACAAAAATCACGAATTGGTTAATTAAATTCGAGATGATGATTGATATGGACTTGTTTAACTGGTCCTTCAGCTCATTTGACTTGGACTGCCCAAGCTCAAGTTCCTCGGCCCGGTTTGTTTAGTGTGCTTACACCTGTGTCCGGTTCTATTGGTCCAGCCCTGTGCCCCCCGCCCCCTGCCTTTTTCTTTTTTTTGGGGGGGGGGGGGCTGTTTACTAATATTTAAAACCTTAAAATTAAGACTTCAATTAGTCTAGTGGCATCGTCTCGGACATCTCTCAAACCCTATAAATACCGAAGTCTCTCAGACATCTCTCTCTTCATTACTTTTTCGAGTTTCAGAGTACCATCCTTATCCTCCTTTACTTTGCCTTGCATCGCTCAACACGGACCCATCAATGATTAAGGTTTAAGTCAATTATTATATATAACTTTTCCCTTTTGTGAAACCGAAGCTGTTCATCGGTTGGTGTTGGGCATCGGGATTCATTACAATCCCCACTTCCCCTGGTCAATGGGGTTCCAAGCAAATGGCCCGACACTCTGATGTCCGTTGGCTGGCATTGGCATATGATTATTATTATTATTCATTATTTTGATTGCCACCGTTGAAATGAAAGAGCGACGGTCAAGAATCTCAAGGGGTGCTTTAATTTTCCTTTTTTTTTTTTCAAAATTTTTGTCCTTTATCGGTATTCGAAAGCTAAGAGCATGATTTTCGATGACCCCATGTGCCGTGAAAATTGAAAGCACATTCTAGAAGAAGGATGCTGGGGCGGTGTGGGCTTTTGCTTTTTTACTTTGGTTACGAGAGTGTAGGTGAAGGTTGGGGTCGTCTTCCAGTTTCTTGTGCTTCATCCTTTTAACGAAAAGGGAAAAAGAATTAACGGAGAAAAAAGAGTCGGAGATTGTCGGTGCGTAAACTCTACCCGTCAAAAAATATATATTTTTACTGGCACGTGGAATACGTACGGGAAGATAATTCACACTTATATTTTTGAACGTAGCAAAAAAAAAAAAAAAAAATATCCGTTAATAGTCAAAAACTATTTTCATTCTTTTCTCTTCTAATAAAATTTATAATATTTAAAACAATAACTCTAACACAATTAATAAAAGATTAAAGGCCAGGGCAGGACACCGTACGATTAAAAGCAGAGCAGATCTGTTGTTTTTTGTTTATGTTTTGTATTTGTTTTTTTGGGTACATAATAGAACAGCCAATAGTAAGTGTAGTAACAATGGCGTTACGAACAATCCAATCACAACTCGTGAGGGGATCATGCTTGTCTAGTGACGCCGATGATTACCAGTTGTCACTTTGGCATCAACATTATTCTACTCTAATGGTCAATCAAATCAAAATTCCCAGAAAAAAAATAAAAAAAGCAGCTGAGAATTGCCAATTTCTTTAAACCCCGAATAAAATCACATACCACAATTAAAAAAAACTCTTACTTTCTATTAGTAGATGATAAAGCAGATAAACAAAATAAATAAATATGAAAATATCCAATAAACGCCGCCTCTAGCCTCCTAATCACGGACAATGTCCTTAAAACCCAAATAAAATCACATACAAAAAAAAAAAAAAAACTCTTATGTTCTATTGGTAGATGGGAAAACAGATAAACAAAATAAATAAATATGAAAATATCCAATAAACGCCGTCTCTAGCCTCCTAATCACAGACCCATCACCGAAAAACCCATCGACCGAACACTGCCAAATGTCCTACACAACTAAAACGACGGCGAAGAGCCCAGCAACTAAGCACCCCACCACGGAAACTCTGTTCAAAACGACTCCGTTCTGTGCCGGGGAAGGAGCTTGGGTAGGCGGAGCGGAGATGGCGGAAGGAACGACGGACGGAGCTGGAGAGGACGACGCAGAAGGAGGGGATGGAGGAGACTCTGAGACTGCAGGAGTAGGTGCGGCCGCCGGTGGAGTAGTCTTCAAGGGAGATGGCGGAGTTGCCGGCGGTATCACTGCGGTAGGAGCGGGAGCAGAAGCTCGTGGGGACATCGTCGGCGAAGCCGCCGGAGACTGCGCGGCGGTGGATCCCACCAGCAATGCCATCAGCGCCAACAAAAGAGCTCTAGGCGGAACCATTATAAAGAGCAAAAGAAACTGTACGTATGCCTGTACACAGAGAGAAAGAGCAGGAGAGGGAGAGCGCAAGAGATTGAGATATGTGAGAGATTCTCTGAGGAAAGCCGCAAGGTCGAGAAGGGCTACTTATAGCTGTGTGGTTTGGGAAAAAGCAAGTGGTAGAGTGTACGTACGTCTCTCTGTTCACAACCGTTGGATTTACCGATAACCTTTGAGATCTGATCTTGATTTGGACGATGGAGGGTGAATGCGGGGTTTAGTCTGCCAGCGAGGATTTTGGGTCCGTTCTTAATGATTAAGGCACAGTTTCAAATCAAGTTAATCGTGGGCGACCACGTGGATTTGGTTTGTCAAACTAACCGTTAGGGTGATATCTTATTTTGCCAACGGTCACAAACGGCAGGCATTAGCGCACATATTGTTTTTGTTTATTATTTCGGCCATTTAATAAGGAGGAGACCAATCGGCAATCTATTTTATTTATCTATTTTTTGTTTGAAGATAATTTATAAAAAAAAAAATAGTTTTTATAGATGATGGAGAAAAATGCAAGGTCATAGTAAACAATTATTAGCTTGCAATTAAATTTAAAAAAATTAAAAAAGGGAAACTATAAAAGGGCTAAAAAAGATTAAAAAGAAGAAAAAAGACAAGCTCTTGACTGTGTGCGCTCTTATCACATCTCGCCGGAATAAGAGGACCAATTGGCGAGATGTGTGATAAGAAAGTCAGAGTGAGCGTTGAAAAGGAAGGAAGGAAGGAAGGAAGGAAGGGGGAAGTCCCTCCTGAAGCAACAAGCATACGTTAATCACTCGCTTCGAGGAAAGGGATGATGAGCCTGAAATGATGCCATTTGGATTCACTCGGACGATCGGGTGGAGGGAAAAGCACTAGGGATTCCCCCCCCCCCAAAAAAAAACTTTCTTTATCTGCCAACGAGAAAGCTGCACTCTGGAGCTGTGAAAAATAGTCTTATCGTTAAGTTCTTCGGCGTTGATGTTAATTTAAGTTAGGATTTTATTAAAATTATAATAAAAATTAATTTAATTAGATATTATTTGAAGTTTGACAAATTTAAATGCCTTTTAATATATATATATATATCTATATGTATAAAAATATAGTATAATTTTTTTATTAGTATGTAATATTTTATAAGATTAACAATATAAAAAAATATTATATAATTATTTAATAATATTATCAACATAAGTATTTTTATCTGAATTAGAAAAAAAAAATGTATGAGTTATAAAAGTCACTGAATTGTAGTTTTTATTGCCAAAACCGTCGTCGGCTGTCGTCGGAGGATTGTTGCTGATCACCATGCACCGTCGTATGTGCCACGGAAGTTGCTGCCTACCTTATCAGAAGCTACCTCGGCACTGCTGAATGCCAATAAGCTTGAATTCGACCCCCAGAGGCCCCAAAAACCTGAAAAGTAATAGATTTGAAGAAGTTTAAGGCTCAAGCCGCCATCCCTCCAACATTTGACCATTTTTTTTAATCACTACCACAACACTAGATCACCGTTTTCAACCTCTCCAACCACCGACTTACTTCCCCCACCTAGTGACGTGCTGGTATATCACCAATTGTTGTCAAGGTTAATGCCGATGATAAGTAGAAAAAGTAGAAAAAAAAATCGGAGTTAGAATTCCAAACAACAAAAGTCAAGAGTTAGATCAAAAATAATAAAAGTTTGGATGTAAGATTGTAAATAATAAAATTAAAGGGTCCATATTAAAAAATATAAAAATTCAATATTAATTTATAAATCATGAATTTTAATATAAATGATATAATTTTAATTTCAATTTTCATTTTAAATATAAAAAATTATGAATAATGATGTGTGTAGATGAAAGTTTTATTTAATTATAATGAATTATTGAGTATTGTGAAAAATAGAGTTACAAAACCTATGACAAAAGCAATAGAAGTATAGAGAGTTACTCATCGAGAGTTATAAAAAAAAAAAGATAAAAAGGTACTTTATTTCATTCATAAAAGAGTGAACCATGAAATTTTTAAAAAAATTGTAGGAGTAATTCTATTAAAATAGACGTGAGATATTTCAATGATGTCATTTCAAAATCTAAACCTTACAAGGTCAATTTAAACTTTTGTAGATAGAAGTTTTAGAAACTATTTTAGTTTACTTCTTTCCCTAACAAATCAAATAAGAATCTATCAAGAGCAATTAAATGATTAGGTAAAAGTTAAAAATATTAGTAAGGGCATATTGTGGTCGCAATATAACACTATAACAATTGTAAAAATGAAGATAATCAATACAATGATTAGAGGAAATAAGACAAGACATATAGAGGTCAAGTTCAAGGAAGAAGTTTTGGTAAAGGAAAGTATGACAAATCTAATATTGAGTGTAAGTGTAAGGAGAGACAACACATTGTACACAAGGAGATATAAATAATGAAAATGAACCTTTATGACGGTTACTACAATTTTTCAAATGCCAAATTACAATTCATGGTTCCTTGATATTAGGTGTATTAATCACATGTGCAAAAAAAAAAAAAGAGTTTTTTTGTTGATCTTGATGAGTCAATCCATTCCAAAGTAAGTTTACTAATGGTAGCATTGTTTTAATGATGGAAAAATGGAAAATTCTCATCAAGTTGAAAAATAGAGATCATAATTATATTTCAAATGTATTTTATGTGTCAAACATGAAAAACAACTTGCTTAATTTAGGCTAGTTACTTGAAAAAAAGAATAATAAATAATTATGTGATAACTTTCTCTTAATTATTGATGAGACAATTACACTCATTCTTAAATCTCCTTTAATGAAGAACTGAATGTTTTAAATTAATATTGTTATTGGTATTTACACTTATTTTAGTGTTGTTATAAAATATAAGTTTTGGTTATGACATCTTTATTTTGGTCATCTGAACTTTCATAGTTTAAAGCAAATTTCACAAGGAAACAAGGTGACAAGTTTGCTTAATACACATTATCCTAATTAGATTTGTAAAATTTGCATTTTTACAAAACAAAGCAAACAACCTTTTGCGATAAGAAATTGACATACAAAACAACCACTCAAGGTAATCCATTCTAATATTTGTAACTCAATAGGTGTTCCATCAAATGCCAACAATAGGTATTATCTTACCTTTATTGTTGATTTTACATTGATTTTTAATGAAGAACTAGATATTTCAAATTAATATTATCACTGATATTTACATTTTTCTTAGTGTTATTATAAAAGTTAAGTCTTGGTTATAACATCTTCATTTTAGTCATTTGAACTTTTGCAGTTTAAAGCTACTTGCACGAAGAAATATGATGACAAGTTTGCTTATGATACATTATCCTAATTAGATTTGTGAAACTTGTATTCTTACAAAACAAAACATATAAGTTTTTGTGACAAGAAATTGATGTGCAAAGTAACCATTTTATCTAATCCATTATGATATTTGTGGTCTAATAAGTGTTCTATCAAATGACAATAATAGGTATTTTCTTATCTTTATTGATGATTGTACAAAGATGACATGATTTTATTTCATGTAAAAAAAGTCTAAAGTATTTGATTGTTTTAAAAAATTTAAAATTTATGTTAAAAGATAAAGTGAGTACTATACTAAAATTTTGCGAATTAATGGAGATGATGAGTATATTTCTAATGAATTTAAAGAGTTTTGTAAAGCATAAGAAATCAATCATGAAGTCATAATTTACTACACCTAACAATATAATGAAGTTACTAAAAGGAATAAGAAATTAATTATAAATATAGCAAAAAGCTTGTTAAAGGTCAAAGGAGTACTTAATCCCTTTTGAGTAGAATCTATTTTGTATTATGTTTATTTGTTAAATAGATTTCTAACAATAAGTATTTAGAATGTTACTCTCGATGATCATGAAGTGAAAATTATCTTTCTTAGTTGCATAAAAAAAAAAAAAATAAGTTATTCAATCATATGATAGAGAAAGTGAATGCGAGTAGAGATGTGACTTTTGTTGAAGATCAAGTTTAGAATTTTGATGTTGAGGATTATAATAACTCTCAAAGACATCTAGTTACTATAATAAGAGAAGAAAAAACTCAAATTGTAGTCCTTAATGCAAATGGGGAAGTTTCACTAGTTGCTGTATAAAATCATACGCAATGAGCTCCAAATAATGAAAGACTAAGAAGAAATCATTATCAATCAATTAGATTACAAGATTATGAGGTAATCCCTAATAATGCTAGTCATAATGATGAGATTTGGTGTATTTTTCCATGCTTGCAAATTATGAATATGTGTCATTTGATGAAATTAATCAAGATATGAAGTGGGTGAATGCTGTAAATGAAGAAATCAAGACCATTGGGAAGAATAAAATATGAGAGCTTATTAATATTCCATAAGATCAAAAAACTATTGATGTGGGATGAGTTTTTAAGAATAAAAAGAAGTCAAATGGAGAAATAAAGAGATATAAAATAAGATTGGTCACAAAAGGATTTAAATAGAGATTTGGTTATAACGATTATGAGATATTCTTTCCTATTACTCGAATAAAGACTACCAGACTTATAATTACTTTGGTTGTACAGAAACATTAAGGACTTTATTAAATGGATGTGAAATTTGCTTTCCTTAATGGTTCTTTTGAATAAGAAGTATTTTTCAAATAGTCACTAGGTTTTGTGAAGAAAGGAAGTGAAGAGAAGGTGTATAAGTTAGATAAAGCACTATATGGTTTGAAATAAGCACCTAGAGTACAAAAAAAGTGCATTGATTTTTTGTTTTTATGAGACCAACTTCCCAAACCATCCTTTATAATGTGTTTTATATGTGAAAGTCAATAATTTTGATCATATATTATTAGTGTATTTATTTATTAATGACATGATCTTTATAGGTAACAATCTTAGAATGATTTAAAACTTTAGACAATGTATGATGCATGAATTTAAGATGACAAATTTAGGTCTAATGTTTATTTTCTAGGCATTAAAGTAATTCAATGTAATGTTGAAATCTTTACTTATTAGAAGAGGTATGCTATTAAACTTTTAAAGAAATTTCAAATGCATGATTATAATTCTGTGAGAACTCTCATAAAAGTTGATACTAAATTGTCTAAGGCAATGAAATAGTTGTTCATTTTACACGTTTTAAGTAGATTATTAGGAGTTTAAGATATCTAACATGCATAAGACTTGATATATGCTATGAAGTTGGTTTAATTAGCAAATTTCTAGAGTCTTTTAACTAACCTTTTATGCAAGTTGCTAAAAGGATTATGCAATACATAAAAGGAACCTATGATCACAGTTTACTTTATTCTTTATTTAAAAGTTATGTTTTTATAGGTTATTTTGATATTAATTAAAGTAGACATGTTGATGATCGTAAAAGTACTTTTTCAACTTTAGAACTATTGTTTATTCATGATCATCCAATAAATAGTCTATTGTGGCACTTTCAACTTATGAAATAGAGTACGTAGCTACTATTTCAAATGCTTGTCATGTTATTCAGTTGCATAATTTGTTGAGTGAGATCTATGTTTCAATTGAAGGTTTTATGAAGATATTTATCGATAATGTTTTTGTAATTACTTTGACCAAAAATCCAGTAACACGTGGAAGAAGTAAATATATTGATACTTATTTTTATTTTCTGAGAGATCATGTTGATAAAAGGGAGATTAAATTAACATATTGTAAGTTTGAAAATCAAGTAATAAATATTCTTATGAAATTATTGAAGTCTGAAGTATTTAGCAAATTAAAGTAGATTTTGGGATTAAGAGCATTGTAAAATCAAGATTAAGAAGGAATGTTTATGTTAGTTTATATTAAAATATTATTAGAATTATATTAAAAGTCTATTTAGTTGAGTTCTGTTTAAATTTAAGTAGATTTTATTTGGATAGATTCAAATTAAAATAGAGAATTATCATATAATTATCTAACATTAGGTAGACAATTGAGTTATAATTTTTTATATCGCTAACTGACCTAATTGTGGAATTCTAAAAATTAGTTGTATCTCATAAATCTTTATA
The DNA here is from genome assembly GCA_023213295.1 of Bruguiera hainesii. NCBI lineage: Eukaryota > Viridiplantae > Streptophyta > Magnoliopsida > Malpighiales > Rhizophoraceae > Bruguiera > Bruguiera hainesii. The sequence continues at coordinate 7,044,666 of JAHOYR010000011.1, read as the reverse complement.
ATATATATATATATTTTTTCGTGAAGTTTGATAACTATGATGATTATTAGTTCATGATGTAAGGAGGCCCTTGGATGGATATGGGACATTACCTTATGGTGAGGTGTTAGGAGCCATATTTCGACCTCGATGAAGTCGACATTAATAAAGTTGTACTGTGTAGAAAAAGTTGCCAAAGGTCTCAATGAAGTACTATAATGCTAAAATACTTTGGAAATTAAGGAATAAGATTGGCTAGACCTTGCAAATGGACAAGATAACATCAAATGTTTCTCATTATAACTTAAAATAACGATAGATTTATAGTAGGGCCACAAAGGGCAAATTGCCCCTTTTAGCCCCTTATTTGTTTTTATATGTTTGTTTGCAAAAGTTTATGAGAAATGTTACTTAATCTAGTTATAAAGAGAATTTTGCCTCACCCCCCCATTCCCAAGTTCTAAGTTTAAACCCTTAATAATTATTTTGGATTCATCATTGGGTAACTATGCTAGTTGTGCATTAAGATTGACTTGAACCAACCACTTGTCACTAGTTATGAAATTGATGACAAGATTTGCCACATAAAGTGTAAAGGGTTGTCCTTTGTCTATTTTGAATATGGTAATAACAAATACAAGATGATGGACTATTTGAGTACAAAAAAAAAATAAATAAAGGAAGATCTCTAACGTGGATAAGCCACAAAAAAGGTAAGGAAAGTAGAGTTGAGTGAGACATATGACCCTTAAATGATCATGTAGAACCTTATTAAGAGAGGTAATGGTGGATTAAAAAATTTCAATCAATGGGAGCAATGACATGTAAGAAAAAAGTTAATATACATACAAAAAAAAAACAAACAAAGTATGCCATAGATAATAAAAATATGTAAAATTTAAAATTATTATTTGTATTTTTACTATTTTTTAACTATAATATGTGTGAAGTATTTTTAATTTAAAATCAAACTCTTAAAAAAATTAAAGTACAAAATAAAATTAAAAAAATAATACAATTATTATCATTATAATTAATGTATAAGATTAAAATAAATTACAAATTTATGATTATATATTTTATTTTAAATATTTAATGAAAAGATAAATAAATTAACTTAAAAATAAAAAGAATCACAAATAATATGTGTATGTTGATAAAAAAGTTATTGAAAAGTTGAGTTTATAAGTTATTGTAAAGTATTTTTTAATTTAATTTAATAAAAAATTATTTTTGCCTTTAATTTGTAAATTAAATAAGAGCAATGTAAGCAAAAGACATTTTTTAGTGGGGGTAAACAAAGTTTTTAAGAGAATAATTTCAAAAAATTCATATATTTATTATGTATTTTCAAATTCCAATAAGAGCATTGGAATATATGTGAATTTGTTAATGAAGAGGAGACCAAATGTCCATGATCAAGTAGCAGGTGTGGGACTAAGATCTCAATTTGATGTTTTAAGATAAAAACAATGCATTAAAAGTTTACATAAATTTATTTTGAGATGTGCATGAATATGAAAATATTAGTTACAAGATTATTATCTCCCTTATTTAGTATTGTTAGGTTTTGAATTACAATTCAAGTTTGAATGATGTCAAATTTTATTTTAATTATAAGAAATTATTTCAAAGTAAAAGTTTAGTAGGATTTAGTGTAATTATAACCATGAAATATTTGCTTGTCACTTCTTTTTTATCTTCTTTTTATTTCCTTTACTCAAGGACAAGCAAAAACTTAAGTTTGAGAGTATTTTAGATTGTTTAATGTGATGTATATTTTCAACTAATTTTACTTTTAAATTTATATTATTATTTTTACTTAAGTTTGGTTTTATGCATAATTTTACATATTATTACATTATTTTTTAAGAAAGGAGTAAAATGATTATTTGAAATCAACTTGGACTATAAATATGAAAAATTATTGATAAAAGAGTGTATAGAAAGTAAAAGAAACCTAAAAAGGAGTTATAATTTGATTTAGAAATTTACTTGAAGAGGAGTCCAATCTTAATCAAAAAACCAAAACCAGTAAGAATTTTGTCTTCTCATTGATTGAGTACTTTTTAATATTTTGGGCATATTGTTTACTACATATATTCAAATTTGATGATTCTTATAGGCAAAGAAAATTAAGAGATAGTGCTAAAGTTCAATTTGGCTTCTAAAAGAGAGATAATTGAGCGACAAATTATGAGTTAGAAAATTTTTTAAAGATTAAGATAAAAGTACTAAGTAAGAAAAGAAGTTGTCATACTTTAAGAAGAACACAAAATCAATAGAAAAAATACAGAGGAAAGGCAAAATAGAAGAGAGAAGAAGTAACTAAGGAAAAAGAAGGAAAATGAAAAAGAGAACAATCCACAACCTTTGGAGGAAGAAGAGTAATAACTTTGATTTTGTATTTCTATCTTTAGAATTAAGTTTTGCTTGATTTTTATCACTTATCCTTTAATTTATTTTTATTGAATTTCTTCTTTAAAATTTATGGATTTTTTGAATTTATTATATCTAACAAATTTGGTTTAAGATAGATATAGTTTAATCTATATTTTATGTGATTGATTATTCTTTTAATTCAAGACTTATTTATTTGTTATTTGCAAGATGAATTTATATTGTTAAACATAATACTTCAAAAGTTTGGCCACATTGTGCATGATTTTTTGATCCATACATGAACTTGATAAATAATTATATGAATAAGATCAATAGCAATATAAAACACGTGTAAAAGAATAAGTTCAAAAGATAATTAGTATCAAATATAGCAATTAAGGAAGAGAAGAAAATTAGGAGTTTTTCCTTCTTAAATTAGAGATTTTCACAAAATTTAAGGTTTATTTCCTTATTTAAAATTACTTATAACTATGATTGATTTGATAGATAAAGGAAGGATTAACATAATTTGAGAAAACTAATTAATTAATTTAAAAAATCTACTATTATATGTAATGATTATTAACAAATTTTAATTCTTTTTTATTTTAAATAAAATTAATTTATCAATTGCATAAGTTGGATTAAATGACATATAAATCTTAGTGTCATGACATCTATTTCTTTTTTCTTAGAGATATATTTAATTTAAGTAATTTAACTTAATTAGTTAACCAATTAATTTAATTAAGGTTAGGTTAGAATTGCCCTAAATAGTGTAGAGTAATCTTCACGAGAATGATATCGATTCATCCTATATTGCATAATTGATTAGGTATAGTTTCTTAAATGTAATGCATAATTCACATATAATGATTCAGTAGGCCCAACGAACTATAATGGTATTGAGTTAGAGTCCTTGGTTATTTTTCCTCCTATGCATAAGCCACCAAATTTGGCTGCATGCATGTGATTGTGAGCGGTTGGAGACCCATGCTAAGGAAACTGCCATGTTGGTTAACGATTTGGCTGATGCAAATCTGTCCAATGACCAAGTTGGTGGTGGTTTTGCCTAATAGAGACCCCAGGTGTGTTGCCTTCTTCTATTTTATTTTTAAATTGATTTTTTTGTTTAGAATTGCCATGGAGCTACAAACAATGAGTTCTTGGGAGCATTGCACCTTTCTTTTCAGTTTTATAAGCCCACTGTGGTGGTGGTTTTGGAATCAAGAATAGTGGGATAAAGATGAATCAAGTGTGCTTAGATATTGGGCTTTTAGGAATTCTTAGACAGGAAGCCAGGGGTATCAGGGCAGTACTCGGATCCTTTAGAAGTCAATAGAGGTGATAATTAGCTTAGAGAAGAGGAATGAACAATACCTGCACACTCTGGTATCAAATAAGAAAGGCTTTTCTTGGTACTTTACTACAGTATATGCCACACCCAATAAAGGCCGAAAAAAAAAAACTGCTTTGGAGGGACTTGCTAGAAATTAACGATTCCATAAACCACCTATGGATAATTGCAGGGGACTTCAATTCAGTTAAATCTCGAAAGTAGAAAAAAGAAGTAGACTAGAGGGTGTGCAGATGGGCTCCTTTTGCAAATTGAATCAGAGAACCTTGAACTGGTTGATATGGGCTTTAACGGACCAAAATACACATGATTCAGGTGTCATGCGGTTGGCCGTTTAAACAAAGCATTGTGTAATTTGCTATTCTGGCTCTAATGGCCTAAAGCTGTCGCCTGTCATCTATCGCAAATGCAATCATATCATAATCCCCTTCTTGTGAGTATAGAGGGCAGAAGACGTTACGGACCATGGTAAAGGCCTTTTCGCTTTTAAGGTGCCTGGCTCTAGCATGCCCAGTTCTATGGCCTTGTAGAGGAAACCTAGAACAATTCGGTTGAAGCCCAACAGTCATTTGTTGTTGGCTTTTTCGAATAGACATGTTTTTGGTAACATATTTTCACAAAAATAGCGACTCTTGGCTGATATACAGGGCTGCAACCATGCTCTTGCATGTAAGTATGATCCAGGGCTAGCTTGCTTGGAGAAGAAGCTTCAAAGTTAGCTGTCTTTAGTCCTCCTCCAGGAAGAGGTGCTATGGTTCTAAAAATCGAAAGCCAGATGGATAGTTGATGATGACCAAAATACGAAGTTTTTCCATTCTATCACGGTTATTAAGCGAAAATAGAACCATATAGTAGGTCTTTATGACAATAATGGTACCTGGGTTTAAGATGTTAGTGTGTTAAAGACTATGGCTACATCTTACTCTTTATCGTCTTTACTATCAAGAGGAGCGCAATCTCAATGACTTCCCTATTAAGTGTCACTTTACACCACCATTAAATACTGCTATGCGAACTTTGTTGAAACCTTTTAAAGCAGTGGAAGTAAAGAAGGCTTTATTTTACATGGATCCATATAAAGTGCTTGACTTGGATGGATTTCAAGTAATGTTCCATCAATGCATGTGGGAGGTCGTGGGACCATCAGTCACCACTTTTGTGTTCTTTGTTTTAAATGGCTCGTTACTTCCACCCATGATCGATGAAAGTCTACTGGTCTTAATTCCAAAGAAAAGAGTGTCGGAGAAAGTTTTGGACTTTTGTCCAATAAGTTTATGCAAAGTGACTTTCAAGGGGATCACCAAGAGCACTCTTAATCGCCTAATGGGCATACTTCTGAGCTGGATAGCCTCCACTCAAACTAGCCTTGTACCTGGCCATCATATCACAGATAATGTAATGGTATTACGAGAGGTCCCCACACCATGCAAAGGTTGCATGGCAGGAAAGGTTTTATGGTTTAAAAGTTGGATTTGGAGAAGACATATTATGATAGAGTGAGTTGGGACTTTGGTTGAAGCACCCTATTTAAGTTCGGCTTGCTAAGTTTCTAGTTCAATCTTATAATGGACTGTGTCAGTTTAGTTTCGCTGAAGATGCTATGGAATGGGGGAATTAACTAAAGGTTTTAAGCTGACGAGAGGCCTTGGCAAAGAGACCCATTTTCTTTCTATCTCTTCGTATTATGCATTGAAAGACTCCCACACTTAATCAATCAAGAGGTTGTCGTAGGGAAACGGAAACCAATTAGCTTGTTACATAATGGATTGGCCCTATCACACCTTTTTTTAGCAGATGATTTGGTTTTGTTTGCTGAGGCTACGGTGGACCATTTGAGAGTTATAAAGCGATGCCTTAATGTCTTTTGTGCTGGTTCCAAATAGAGGGTGAGCCGCCTTAAAACAAGGCTTCTAGTCTCTAGGAACACTGGGAATCATGTAGCTAGACATCTAAGCTTAGGTGCAGAGATTCAGCTAATAAAAGACCTAGGTAAATATCTGGGCATGCCAACTTCGATGGGTAGAGTATCAGCGGTGACTTTGAAGGAAGTTACAAAGTCCAAACTAGACTAGCAAGTTTGAAATCTAGGCAACTCTTATTTGCAGGCAGATTAACATTAACCAAGGATGTTTGTTCATTTGTTCTGGTTTATACCATGCACACTGGAAGTTTACCAATTTCCTTGCGTGATCGCCTTGATAGAATAGAAGTTTCTTGTGGGAGGCTCAGATCAGGGCAAACATGTGCATTTAGTTCAAGGGTAGACAGTTTGCAAGTCTAACGTGGAAGAGGGGCTAAGAATTCGACAATCTTGTCTCAACAACAATTCCTTTTTGGCCAAGTTAAATTGGAGATTTATTAAAGAACTAGAAGTTTTGTGGATAAGGGTCTTACGTGGGAAGTATTGCCATGATAATTCTGAGACAATCAAATACAAGCGATGGCCCTCTCTTACATGGCAGGGAATGGTCCGAGCTCAAGGGTAATAGAAGAAGGATTGAGATGAAGGTTAGGCAATGGCAGAACAATATGATTTTGAGGTGACAAATGGTTTAGAGAGGTGACAAACCACTAGCTTTGTCATGCATGGACTTATCTGAGTGAGGTGATCTTCAACTTACTGTTGCTAGTTTTTGGAAAATGAAAATGGATAGAAATGCGACCGATTGCAATTAATGTTGCCACTTGAGATCTCGAGTAATCTGGCTACACAAATAGTGTGGTCTAGAGATAACAATGCTGACATAGTCAGTCGGTTTGCATGTCTGCGTGGGGATTTTTTAGGGAAATTACGCTGTTTCTAATGGCAGCTTTCCTACAACAAACTCGAGACAGATCTGGAGCACCCGAAACGGAGATTTGCTTCAAGAATATGTTTTGGAGTCTCAGCTAGAACAAGGAAAAGTGCTGCCACAGAGAGGGAAGGAACTTCAATTAGTTGGTTGTCATCCGCCAGGAGAAGGGTGGACTAAGCCGGACATGGACGAGGTTTTTTAGGGTAATCTAGGAGATGCAAGTATTGGGGAAAGTCTTTAGAGGCATCTGGCTTGGGGGCTTTGCCTATTGTACTGGTTACCATTCCTTTATTTTGGCAGAACTATGGGGAGTTGCCTAGGGCCTCGAGCTAGCATGGTATCAGGGGCATCGAAAATTTTGGCTTGAAATAAACTCCATGGCAGCGTTGAAGGTAATCCAAAAGGGATGTCTCCCATCCACTTCCACTATAATATCATTCAGGGTTGCCAAGAGTTAATTAATAGAAGCTGGGAGGTCAAGATCGCTCATTTTTTTCATGAAAGAAACGAAGTAGCAGTCTCCTTTGCATCTTATGCCCTGTCCCTTACCATCTACATGCTTCATTAGCCACCACCGCGGGCAGTTTCTTTAGCATTTTCGAAAAGTAAAGACAGACATGTTTAAATATAATGGTAGTGGTTTGGAGTAATAAGTGCATCAATTTCTTTTATTGAAACATCAACAATTTTAAATTATTTATATTAATTTAATATTTCACCTATTCACAATTATGGTGTAATTTTTGAAATAATAAATATTTTTGTCACTAATCATCCAAACAAATATAAGAGGTTTACCATAAAGGGTCCACAAGCATGAAATCTAAAAAAGCATTATTGTCATGTGCACATATATAATACAATTTATAAGAAAGTAAACCAATCAAATAGAGGGTTTAGTCCATAACATATCTTTTCATTAAGTATTACTATTGTCATCATTATCATCATTTTACAAAAAAGAAAACAATTGAGTTAGTATATTAAAAATGTACACCCACTAAAGATTAAAGATATAAGTTTCAAAAATTAATATTATAGCCAATTAATACAATTGAGGAAATGTGATTCACAAATCAAGTAAAACAAATGATATATGTGTCAAGGCATACTTGAAGGAGTGAGCTATGAGCTCCTGTTGAAAATTGACAATTCCTTGGTTAGTTATGTAAACATGAAGTACTAGAAGAGTTATCGAGCGAACCAACTATTGGAAAAAGAAAAAAATATTGCTAACATGTTGACATTGATGTTCAAACTAGGATTGAGTTGTTATAAGTTTGAGAGAATTATAATGAAGATTTCTTATGTCATTATAAGTTTTTAAACTTGCAACCTATTTTGCACTTTAAGTTCTAACGTCTTTTGCACTTGATTTTCCATATTTTGTTGGATTAATCGTATAAATCTGCAAGCACTCTCATAGTATTCTCAACAACATTCTTTCCCTTTAAGGAAATAGGGTTCCCACCTTTTCCATAAAATTATACCCATCCATAATACTTTTACCCTGTGATTATAGCAAAAATATTAACTATTTAGTTGTTGACTCTTTCATTTTTAATGAATCTTTTTCATTGCAACCTTAATCTAATATCAACTTTATAGTTTAAGATGAACAAAGTTTAAAATTGATTTTGTACTCAAATTCGACATAATTGCTTATAATTTTTTTTTTAGGGGTAACCTTAAGTATGTCTATTTGAGAAGGTGGCTCTTTATTGGAATATACATTTTTTTTGTTAATAATTGAAAAATGACAGTAATCATATAAACAATGCAACCAAATCAACCAAAATCAACTACACAAAACACAAGTGGTTGCAAATTGCAAACTTTAAAAATTTTCAGCAAATAAATTTAAAAAAAATCAAATACATTATTTAAAATAATATGTTTATTCTTACAATTTACTCTTAAGTGTGTGAAAAGCTCTTTTGAGAGTTATATGCACATCTATTTACTTTTATGGATTTGTTATAGTGGTTCTTGTCATTGCCTATAGTTACATATGCAAAAGAATGAAAATAAAATAATTTCTTACTTAAATAAGTAACAAAAATTAATGAATATTGTTTTGGTTGAAGTGAAAATATGATTCTTTTGAGTTCCAATATGTAAGGAAACTAAGAAATTGGTTCTTATGTATATTTTTTGAACGATATTTTACTCTGATTTTTATTGGTTTTGTATTTGGTGAAATAATCTATCTTTAATTAGCACTTATATGATTTCCAACTTGCTACAGTTGTTGTTAGTACTCATTTTTTCCACTTTTTTAGGAACCAAATATTTTCTTTACATTAATTAAAATATAATTTATAAGTTGAAAATATCATATAAATAGTCATCTTATGTAGAGAAAAAAAATTTCATAACATTACTTGCACAAACTCTCATATTTTATCTTTATTGTCACTTGGCATATTATGATAATTCTTAATATTCAGTGGTATCCTATTAGGATTTCTAACTAAGGTATTAAGAAAATTATTGAATTTATTCATTGTCTTCTTATTAAGACCAATGAGCTAGTTATTAGTTTTCAAAAATATTATTTTACACTTTTCAAAACTTTTTATGTGCACCTTACTCATTATTATAGGTCATTGTCTCTCTTTTTTTTTCCTTGAAATAATGTCAACACATTGAAAATAAGTTTAATAACTAATGAAATTAACTCAATATATTGAAACCATTTAATTTAGTACCTTTACTGATCCTTTCTTGGACTGGTTTTTACATTGGATGTTGCCTTTGACCTTGTAATGGTTGCTACTTTACATTAGAAAAACTTTGTTTCTTAGACATTGAATCTTAATTCATTCTATAAAATCCTAACCAATTGTGAAAAAAAGAAAAAAAAAAAAGAAACACAATATGAAAAAGCTAGATTAAGGGATAAAGACAAAATAAGTGTAAGAGACTAATATAATATTGATTCTTATAATATTCATTAAATGATCTAAGAGTAAGTTATATGTATACTTTTAGCAAAGACTAAAAACTCTAAGTGTGTTACCCTTGGTGCAGTTTAACCATCTAAAATAGATAGGATTCTAGTTTATTCTTGTTGCCCATTTCTTCTATTCAAGCTCCCTTCCTTATTAGCACACTTATCATTACTCAATTATCACATTCTTTTCAAAATTTTAGGCAATGAGTTTACCTACACTGTTAGATTACACCATATTTTCTATTTCTTTTGTAGGTTTTAAGTTTCTTCATGCTATATACATGTAAAAAATAAAAATTAAAGAATTTAATTTCATATAAAAAAGTGAATATTTACTAAACATTTAAAATAAAAATTTATAAATTTATCTATGACATCTCAACAAACTAATAATAAAAGTTTACCTTTAATCATTTGTATTCATCCAATCTCATAAAATGGCAATGAAACCTAAATCCTCACTAAACTAATCATTGTTTTCAAATTGCATAATATTTGTTTATAGGTCTAGTCTAATACTTGGCATGTCTTCTCCTATCCAAGTGATTTATTCATTATCTAGGAGATCTTACATTCTACGTAAATTTATAAAGATCTCCCCAAAATATGTCTTGTAAATTTTCACAATTTTCTTTAATAATATCATATAAATCTTAAGGAATCCATCTCATCACACCATAAAGGCCTCTCACAACTAGATCAACATAAAAAAATAAGTGGACTTGATTAATTAGTGCAAAAAGATCATTTATATAACATAATTTGGTTGAGTTAACACATATAAATCCATAATCATCTATATTCACATAAAACCAATCATATTTAAACAAAACTACTTTAAATTAACTCCAATAGTTTAACTTTATAATTTCTATGATTACATCATAATAAGTAACATCTACTAAGGTAGGATTTAGTCCTTAGAGCTTGCAAAGCTATTTGTTTAAGCATTCAATAACACACCATTATTTTGTATTTTACATCTTGCATCATGGTCCCTATTGTGAAATTTATGTTTATTAATAAAATATTTAACGTAACATGTGACTATTAGATTTAGACCATTCAATAACCACCTAATATGAGAAAGAACCAACTTATTTATAACTTCATTTTCTAACAAAATTATAAGATCTTTATTACAATTTTATGCTTTTACCCACATATTTCTTTAACATTCATTAATCAATTCCTTATAATTTTTGTAATAAACAATTTCATATGAATAATAAAATATTCAATTTTAATAATCACAAAAGACAAAATGACACTTTCAAATTATTTAGTGTGCAGTGTAAATTGAATCTTCACCCTATTATGCAAATATTTTAAGCAAAACAACAAGCACTCTTCAATTAATACCCTTTTTGCCATTGAATTTTTGGGATGACTTTATTTTGTACATATACTTTTAACTTACATAAGTATCTTTTGATGTCAAACATCGAGTTACAATGTATAGGCCCTTTAAGTCTAATTTCATTAACTAAATAAATAGGTAGGTGAACTACAAGGTTAAACAAACTTAAAGGAAATATCATCTCTAATTGGCATAGTGTTTCACTAATTTCTTTTTCTAAATGATCAAGATTTTGTACTTTCATAATTTTACTTTATATTGCTATAAAAAATGATCTTAATTTTATTAAGGTCAAAGCAACATATTATAGAATTGTTTTCTTAACTATAATTTGAAAAAGATAATGTATTAAGAAATGTGCATCATGACTCTTATACCTAATAATTTTCCTCTCCTTATCATTGACACATATAAATATATTAGATGTATAACCTTGAGTAATCTAACACCTTAAAAACTTCAAAAAATTGTTTTCTTTTTTAGTGACATTGAAAAGTATGCTTTTGATAAGAATAAATGTCAACCATCATCATAAAGAATAAGTTGTAATTCTTTTTTATGCCTATATCCTATAAATCAATCAAAGATTTAATATGATCTTTTGTTTTACCAAGAGTGTTTAATAGTATCTTAAAAATGCTATTACAAATGTTCTTCCCAACGTGCATTACATCTAAATTATAATGACACTTATTACTAGACCAATATGGCAAACAAAAGAAGATAGATTGTTTCTTCCATAGACTATCAAAATTACTCTTTTACATTTTTCCTAATTGATTATTAAAGTTAGACAACTTTGATAAAATTTCAATTCTAACCAAAGGAATAAGAGTTATTTTCAGTTTAATTTAACCATTAAAAATCTTCTTATCTCGTCATGGTTTTGATCTAAGAACTTGAGATGACCCATATAATATGTTTTCTTACTTTGAGGCAAATATTAAGAAGAAGTTTCATAATTACAAACAAGACATGTTAACTAGCCTTTCATACTCCACCCTAATAGCATTGCATAACTTGGAAAGTCACTTATAGTCAATAATAACACTACATGCATTTGGAAGAATTGCTTTTTAGTTGCATCATAAGTGTCATAACTTAATTTCTATATTTCTTTCAATTGTTGAATTAAGGTCTGCAAGAAAACACCTATATCCCTTCTTAGTGAATTAAGAAAAACAACATTGTTCCATAATCATTTTACATTTATTATTACTTGGCTTCTACAAAACCTATTCATTATAAAGCTTAAAAAACATGGACTTTTAATAATCCAAATTTTCCTAAATCTTTAATTTATATAGGAAACATCTATATTTAAGAAACACTTTTGATTCTTTTAATCAGCTTCTAAAGACATAAGTTAGACCCTCTTAGTTAATTCAAATTCTTCTCTTTTTTTTTTTGTTTAATATATTCTTGTCAATTTAGTGGGAAATAAGAACATAAATAATAAATTAAATGCCTTGTCTTGAACCTATTCCCTTTTCCTTCTTTTGGCACAAATAGACATCAAATAAAGGAACTAGTAGGTTTCTTATTTGCTAAATTACAATAAAATAAAAAATTATTGTAGTTAAACTACAATAGGTGATTCTTTGCATAACACCTTAATTAATGTCAAGAGACATTTAATTTGCATAAATTAAGAACATAAATTCTTTAAGACTAATAGAAATTATCAGTGACTACAAAATAGAATTTTATATTAGTTGCCACAACAAAGTAAAGGAATCACTTGTTTTATTAAGAAATTATGATGAAAACCCTATCTCGCAACCACTTGGTCACTTCGACTATATTAAATAACTAACAAATTTAAAAATGCATTCTCTACTTATACAAATAGTAGGAAATATATGCTAAGTTCATTCACACATAAAAATTTTAACATATAAAATGAATTAGTTGCTAGTATAACTCATTATTATGCCATGTAAAGATGGAAAAAAAAAAGAAAATAAAAAAAATGTAACTAGAGCTAAAGTTGGAAGTGTCTTTGACAATTTAAGCTATACAAGAATGGAAACAAAATTAGTAACATAATTCATGAATTTTTTTATTAAAAAAAATTGAAGAGATACTGACTTACATTCCAAGACTAACAAAGTTGAAATGTGAGTAGTTAGGGTTTGAAACTAAGTGGAGAATGTGGGAAAGGAAGCACAATGACAAATACGGGTTAACTAAATGGAAAGGAGCAACACTGAGGTTAAATCAAGAGATGATTTAAGGCTTAAATCAAGAGATGATTTAAGTCTTAAATCAAAAAGAGCAACATTGCGGTGAAACTAACAAATCGTTTCAAATCATTAAGGACTCAAGAGAAATCAAAAAATTGTTTAGGTCTTTGATAGTTTTAAAGGATATAAGGGTCAATTGGTAATGTAGTTTAGTTGTTTGTAAAACTATTACATTATCCTTTTAAAACTATTAGGAAATCTTGGTTTACAAATTGCTGATAAAACCTTCCAACATTACTGCACTTAAACATATAAGATAGTAGTTTGGTACCATTGAATTAAAACTCATGCTTTAAATTAGCATGGAGTAAATGTCGTTAATTAAGTTAAATGTCATTAATTAAATCAAAACTGTTGTATTAAAATACAAATGACATTGGTTTTGTTCTATTGTTTTTAAACTATTACTTAAAAGTAACATATGTTTGAAAATGCCACTACAAACATTTCAAACTACTGCCTTTCAACATATATCAAGTTGGTTTATAATCGTTGTCATTAAATTGCTGCATAGAGCCTATTACCAACACAAATTATAAAAATAAATTTATGTGACAATTATAACTACGGCCTTATGTTGTTTTAGTGATAAATTTAAATTGCCACCAAGTGACCATTAATATAAATAATTTATGAATTAGTATTAAAAGTATTTCAAAAATCTCTCACTATTTTTAAAACATTAAAAATATAATAAATTGTTTGAAATTCTATAAGTCGAATGTATAGATAAGGGTATCTTACATATTGGATTTTTACATAGTAAAAGGTGCATTACAAAAGTTTAAATAATATGGTAGATAAATTTTGAATCAATTATTTTTATTGATAAATTATAAAACCAATTCACACAAATTACTATATAAAATTCTACTTCTTTTTTCAATTAATTAACACATTAAAAGTCATTATGTTCATATTATTTTCATGAATATTTTAAAACAAAATTATTCATTTTATTGAAATGATTTAAAAATTTTACATCCATATAAATAGACTAAGACTCTTGTTATGAAAATTGCATTGTAAATTAAACTTTTATATAATGAAAATTACATTACAAAAGTCCAAATAATATGATAGATAAACTTCAAATCAATTATTATTATTGACAAGTTGTATAAGCATTAACAAATTAAAAGTTATTGCATTAATATTCTTTTCATGAATATTTTAAAGTCAAATCATTTATCTTGTTAGAGTAGTCTAAAAATTTCACATTCATATAAGTAGACAAGGATTTTTGTTATAAGCATTATTTAAAGTCGGTTAAAAGTCTTATAAATTTGTCCTCTCAATTTAATTGTAGGTACCAAGTAGTATATAACCATAAGATAAAAATAATTACTTATAATGCCTCAATCACACTTATAAAGTATTTTAATTTATTAAATTCGAGATTTGATGTTGTATGAAGTATTGAATTAAAGTTTTATTATAAATGATTAATATATATGAGTTTAAAATTCATATCTCTTGTATTTTGTTGAATAAAAATCTTTCAAATCTTTAATTTCATTAATTAATCAATTCACATGTATTTACCTTTAAACAAATAGTTAACGACGCATTCTTCTACTAAAAAGATTACAACTTCAAAATTTATTACACACAACTTGATGTTTTTTAACTAAAAGACATCTTTAAGAGTTAATTATATTAACTTTGGATTAATAATAACAATTAGATGATTTAGCATAGCGATGACAAAAATATCAATTTTAAAAGGAATTTAAAAATTTCTTCAAGGTGTTGCCTCTTACACAAAGAAATAACCCTAACTTTAATTTCTAATTATAAAATTAAAATGGTTTATTAACTACTAGTTAGAACGATTAATTATCAAAACAATTAATCTAGTGGTTAAAATTTGTCCGAAGGGCATGAATTCAAAATTGAAAGAACATAACGTTTGATCCTTTTTATCACCAAAACTAAAGTGCCCTTCTAACACAACCCTTCATCGTTTGGTTATGTGGCTATTGATCTCGTATTTCACCTGGATTCGAGACCTACAATCTTTACATCTGTTAGTTTTCCGAAAGACACCTATAATAGGACGTCCACTACAACGATAAACTCTTTTCTTTTCCCTTTGTTACAAAGGACACCTCCAACTATTGTAATGGTCTGATAGCAACTGCCGTCTTGGCAAGCTTTCTTGCCAGAGTTCGACGACGTCTCGCACGTCCTCCTTGTTTCTTATTCTTCTTCTTTTCTTTTTCTGACCCTAGGGGCCCAGGGCATTGGTGTAAAGCCTCAAAACAAGGAATTAAAGTTCCTTGATCGGCGCCGGCATCACGCTCTTTCCTTTTTCCTTCTTACACTTAACCTTTCCCATTTGCATTAACTTTCACGCAACGACAGCCCTTCATTGGTCATGATATATATATATTGCTTTTCATAAACACAACATTAATCAATGAAGTGCCCAATGGTCTTTTCCTTTATGCGCTGTTCCCAACCAAAACAACAATGGGTTTTTGCGAACACAACCGTTGCTACCTTTTGAGGAATTTTACAATTCCTTTCATGGCCCTCGTATAATCCAAGAGTTATGTTATGTACTATGAACATATTTTAAATTTTCATTTTGAAAAATCACTAACGAAGCATTTGTTTATTAAGAAAAATAATAATTTATTGCCTCTTGATTTATGATTTTTTGGAGACACTATTATGAATGCATGGACTTTCATGCATGAAGCTTCATGCATGCCCACAAGATGCCATAGAAGTGTCCCTAATATTACTATATACAAGAGACAACCTTTGCATAAGGAATTTACAATTAGTTAGTGATTTATTTAGACTAAAGTGTTATGGTTTTATGACATGTAAAATATGATTTTAAATAATGCACGAACAATTTCATGTTATCAAATAATTATAAAAGAAAAATACACCTTAAACAAGTTAGAATTTACTTGACATGTTCATCTCAAATTTTAAAAAGTCAGAAGTTAATTCTTTCATCATTCAAATCACAAACAATTTTTGCTTTAAAATTATTAGAACAATAATAAATTGGGTACACTAAAAATTGAAAAAAAATTACTTAAAGTTGTGTATTGATATTACTCTTTTTAAGGAAAAATTTATCATCACTAATTTACAATAAAACTTTATGTGAATTTTCTCACAAAATAAAATAAAATAAAATATATTTAATTACAAATTGTACCATTCAAACAAAAATTTCAAAAAATTTGTATATTATGCAAAATTATTCTACTAAGAAACAATTTTTTCTATATGTTCTCTCCTTTTAATCAAAAGAAAAACTATTGTTAATAGTAATAAAAGGGTTATTTTACTAAAAAGGATATTTTTAGTACTAATAAATATAATTTTTTTAATAATTTATTTCATAAGAGAAATTTTTTATAACTACTAAATAAATCAAAAAACATATCTAATTTTTATTTTGAAAATGTTTCAACATTTTTTGATGTTTGTCTTTGCCTTAACTTTTTTTTTTTTCTATATTGTTGTATTCTAATATTTATTTATATATTTGTTTGTATCAAATTGTATATTGGGACAAAATATACTGCTCACTTGTACTAAATGCTTTTTAATTATCTATCAAGAAACAAAGAAAAATTAGTTATCCTCAAAATGTACTAGTTGTATATTAACCCCAAAATGTTCCAAAATTTTGTTATTGCCGATACCTATACTAATTTTTGTCATTAACCTCAAAATATTTGGATGACATGAGGTTGATAATGACAATAATAAAATTTTAATCGCAAATTTTGTTTGGATGACATCAATTGAGAGGGAAAATTAATAAAAAGAAATATGTTTTGATATCCAAAAAGGAAGAGAAAATTGATCTTTAAATTGAATTTACCAACGTAACCTAACATGAAAACATTAAATTTATATTTTAAAAGTGACGCACAAGTACTCGGAAAAAGAAAAAGAATCGAGAAAATTTGTAAAAAGAAATATGCATAGTGGACGCCAAAGACAATTTGAGAGGAGTAAGTTTTGGTGTGTATCTTAGTAGCCAATAAATGGATTATTGATTATATACATATTGCATATTTTAGGAATAAAATTAATTAATAAAAAAAGAAATATGTTATTTTTAATATTATTTATATAAATGATATTGTTATAAATAAATTATATGAAATAAATATAATTTGTAATAGTAATTATAATTAGGTTATAATTATAAGATATATATTGTATTAAAAAAATATTTTAAAATATTTTTTGTCTTTGTATTATCGGGATTTAACATTGATAGAACTTTGAAACTCCCGTATGTTATGTTGCTTATGAAGAAGCATGAAAATGTTTGAATAAGTATATAAACACTTGTTAAATGAATAAATTTACAAACTTATTATTATAATTTTCAAATAAAATGTTACTTGTATATCTCAGAATTAATACATAAATAATTTAGGAGTAGGGGTAACCACTAGGTCGATTTACTTTGGAATAGACTCGAGAGTGTAAATGAATTTGAATTTCACTCAATCACTTTCTCCCAAATCTAAATTAACTATAAAACCAAATTGAGTTTAATTAACTCTTATTAGAACCATATTCAATTAATCTCAAGATCTCAAATTTTATTGTTCCTTTCTTTCTTATTGCTTCTACCATTTGCTTTTCAATTTTTGTATCCTCAGCCCATTGAAGTATCATATGAGACATTAACTTCCTAATGCAAGATCTCTTTTGAATCCATCCTAATCCAATATTATTTAGTACTATGAACATCACAAAAAAATTTTAATACATGCAGTAAGCCTACATAGGCCTAAGCAAGGTCCTGAAATCATACATGATAGCGCATAATTAATTGAGTTGACTATTTATATACCATTAAAGGGTTCGATTCTAAAAATTCTTGAAGGCAAAAAATCTCATGCGATTTTGCATAATGAAAGAAAGAACATAAATATAAAAGACTTTGACATTACATATTATTATTATTATTATTATTTTTGATTGTTTAGCTTAGTTTAATAATATTTCATATTAATTTAAAATTTTAATGATGTTAAGATTTTAATTGCATCTAGTTCTTCTTTTTATACTATAAAAATTAAGTATGTTCGGTCTGCAACATTGTTTACACTCTTTTGTAAAGAGAAAAACAAAAGTAAGGTCAGTACAACATACATAATTATCAAGTTCTTTTGGAATACCAATTACTTAATGATCAAAACGAAGCAATTAAGAAATAACTCATATTTCAGCTTATACTCAATCACGTGACTATCATATAGTCACTGGATTAATATTCTTTTTCTTAGAGAAAAAAAAAAGGTCTTCATTAGATATGGAAATTCACAAATCTCTTTTAATTTATAAACATAATTGACCATAACCTATCTCATATTGATTTTCCTTAGTTATCACATTGTACATGATATCTGTTTCCACGAGAAATCTGAGAAGGCTAAAACTTATGGAGCTGCCCTGAAGAGCCTCCTAGAGATTGTCTTAAAGATTTCTTTAGTTGTGTTATTATATTGTGCACATTGTTAG
Organism: Bruguiera hainesii; assembly: GCA_023213295.1. Taxonomy (NCBI): domain Eukaryota; kingdom Viridiplantae; phylum Streptophyta; class Magnoliopsida; order Malpighiales; family Rhizophoraceae; genus Bruguiera; species Bruguiera hainesii. Next base: position 7,026,071 of record JAHOYR010000011.1, on the reverse strand, counting down.
ATATTTCTGTTCCTCGAGGATTATTGCAACTTAAATTAATTAAAATAAAAAAAAAAAGCACGAGCTAGCTTCTGATCAAATAAGGCCAATGTCAATTTGGACATATAATTATATTATTACATGAGAATCTATACATAAAAGTATCTATTTTCATTAAAAAGGCTTGGCAGTGGCTTAACTATTTTTTGAAGAAATTATATTCAATTTTAAAAAACCTTTTGCATGTATTTTTTTCGACTTTTCTTTTTTTTTCAGACTAACATAGCATAGAATTGAATATCATTTTTTTTTCCTAACTATAGATAGGTGTGCAATTTCAGGGTTTCAATATCTAATATGCATAAAGAACATTTAATTGATGTGGTAAGATGGACAATTTTGCATACGTACATATTCCTTTCATCTATTGATTATCCTGTTCCGTTGCTTTGCTTTCAAATGAATGTATAAAATTCGAATATCAGTTAAAATTAATTAATTGAAAAATTATTCAAAAAGGAAAAGAAAAGAAAAGAAAAGATGGATTCTTTTCATTGTTCAATGTGCTTTTGATCCACGCTCGCAAACAAATTGCTGAAAAACTCATATGCATGTTGCGACGGGTTTTTCGGAGAGAGGAAAGTTCAGCGGACACGAAAGTGGAGGTGTGTACACGAAAATGGAGGTGTGTGCGCGTTGTGGTGATTTGATCTGCTTTGTAAGAATTTTTTAGAATTTGAGAATAGGCTTATATTTGGTAAAAATTATGATTAATTCAAATATTTGTCTACAATTTACCTATTTTTACTTTTTCACTTTTTTTTAATCAATATTCTTTTTTTTTTTTTCTCTCTCTCTCTCTCTCGTTTTATTTTGATAATTTTATATCTCCATTCTTACCTAGGTGCCTCAAATTAGTATCATCACTCAAAACTTTAAGTCTCTTTTTTCTTTTTTTGTTCTTTCATTTCTCGGCTGAAACCCCCTTCTTAATTCTTTTGTCACACAAAATCATTCAACCCCTTCTTTCCAAATTCTTCCCTTTTCAGTTCATTCCAATAGTCAATTTCATGTTATCTGGCCTAAAAACACCTCGATTTAGTGTTTTTTAAGGCAATTTCTAATATGAAAAGTTAAGATTTGACTTCCAAAATGATTTTTTTAGTGAGTTTTTGGACTGAATTTGATAAAAGAAGAAAAAAAAGGGGGGGGGGCGACAGTTGCCAGCGGCAAAACGTTGCCAGATTCCCTTCGACGTTCGGAAGGCACCAACGTATAGTTCGTCACTTGTTGAATTTGTCAGCATTACTATTGTGTGACGACGGTGACCAGAAGTGGGGTAAACAGGAGGTTTACCCCCTCTACTAGAAGTTTTTTTTTTTTTTTGTAATAAATGCTAATTTTTTATAGAGGAATTGGATTGATCTCGGCCCTTAATTTTGATTGTTTTTACTGAATAATTGGAATTGATTTACCTTTTTGTTAGATTATATTAATATTGTGTAAGTTTTTCACTTATAGAATTTATACTTAAATTGGAAGATTGGACTTTGAAAAGAGAATTGGATTGAGCGGATGTTAGAGTTTAGCACAGGGTCTCCGAGAAAAGGATGAACCCTCTTTCTGATTTGGTACTGCAACTAATACTTAAAAGTAAATTTGTAATTTTAAATTTAGTATGAGAGCCACATTAATTATCTACTCTTATTTTTGAAAATGAGATATAAATTATATATTAAAATTTTAATTATATATTATATATTATCAATCATTTAATTATTACTTTCTTTATTTTTTTTATTTTTCTTACTACTTTATTTATTTTTTACATCTAAATAATAATTTATGATTCAAATTTACAAAATTAATTCTGCGTAAGAGTAAGAGTGAGTGAATGTGAAGTTTTTAGGATAAATAAAATAGAAGTATGTAATCAGTTTCGAACTTTAAAAATTGGACCAAAAATTTTATGTGATGACTTTGCTCTTTGCAAGTGAAAAAAAAAAAAAAACCTTGAGCTTTTCAAATGTAAGGTTAGAACCAATCTCAGCCAAGAGGCCACTGAATCTCCACAAGTAATCAACTAAATTTTAAGTGGCTAATTTGAAAATTCAAGTAAAAGGCAGCCTGTTTTCCAGAAAAGGCTCTGTAGCTAATAATAGTCTCCTGTTTTTCCAGGGTATTGCGTGAGAGGGGCTTCCTATTCTGTTTGTTACCAACCTCAGCCGCCTTGATGAGACCCTTCTCCTTTGCATCCGCAATCATATTGTATCCAATCCTCCAAGCAAACAAAGATGACAACAAATCTATATTAGCACAATACAATTATCACCATTGGGTTGTTTTCCCAGGATTAAATTTGGAAATAATGACTTAAACAACTAAGATATAGAACCAGCTTTCCTGGGCAAGAACATATAAACCTTAATATCTAGAGAATCAACATCCCATATGACGATTTAAGTAACCCAAGATTGCCTTGAAATCCAAGGATATGTGACTGATAAGTACCTAGCCTTGACACTTTAGCTAGGTTCCATCATCTCTAGCTCGGGAGCAATGTGAGCCACACAGCCATCCACAACATGATTGATATTTAACAACGGTCTCTTGCCAATCAGCTTTGTGAATCCCAAAACAAAATGGATGTGAAAATCAGAAAGATCTCAAATTCGACAACCCAACAAAGAGTTGGAGAATTCAGTTTATCATCCTTTTGAGTTTCCCTTTTGAAAAGAAGTCGGGCGTCGAGTGTTAAATGTGAGTAATCGAGAAGCATCTATAACGGCCTTGGGTATGATTTGAAGAGTCTGGCACATTGAATCTCCACCAGCAACTGGCTTCAATATACATAATGTAGAGTGAATGACTCATTGAATATTTTCCATTTACTGTCAGCAGATTCTTCAACAATTTTCTCAAGTAAATGTATTAGCAAAAAGGCTAAAAAATGGTGGAGAAGTGTGTCACTTGGCACCCCCAATGTCATAGACTTAATCTATACATATATATGTGTGTGTGTGTGTGTGTGTGTGTGTGTATCTACACAGATTGTTGAAGCCATCATGATTGTAATGAATTTCATTTTTGCACTTTTTAGTAATATTGTTAGGTATATTTCGTTGTGGATATCTTTACCATTACGGTTCACCTTCTAGGTTTTCCTTAGATCTGCATTTGTTGTGAGAGTAATTGATTTGGAAGTCTATATTTGACCATTTCTGGTATATGATTTCTTTTTGATGCAGTTATGTATTCTCACTCTCACTCTCACTCAAAGTAAGCTATTTTTTCATTTTCTTTTAATTTTGTCATCGTATTACATTCGGTTGGTTTGGTTGTTTCTCTATTTTTAGTTTACCCTAACGTATATTTGTGTAACTCTAAGTAAGTTTTGAGCCTTTATAATTCTTTTGCTTCTGCTATGGTTTGTCTTCTCGATTATTTTTGCTTTTCTTTTCCTATTTAAAATCACGCATTTGTCATATTATGTGTTTTTTTTTTCCTTCTTTTTAATGACTAGTTTTCTCATATTGCACCTCTGGTAGTGAATTCTGTCCGTGTCGCAAGCCTAACTTGCTTGCACGACTCCAAGTCTAATTCATGCTAGAACTAACCGGTACTAAAGACACTACCAGGCATGATCCAAATCGTGTTTGTGGCCCGACATGATTTGCAACTCAGAATACGTTTAGAAAATTATGCCTGCCTAGAAAGTTTATACTTCAGATTCGCATGATCATGTGCCTTTTTTTTATTGTAGTTTTATTTTTTCCAATCAAACATACATCCTAATAAATAACTAGTGGGAAGGATGGTAAAGAGCAGAGGGATTAGTCAGAAAGGAGGAGAGAGGTTAGAGATTAAAGCCCCCAATCTCTCTCCAAGACTATAGTGTCACTCGAGATAGAATCACTAATTGCTCACGACGACCTTCTTTAGGTCTCGTTACTACTAACTAACTCGCATGATAGTACTCTCTCTCAAATGGGACTTGGGATATATAACACTCATATTTATATAATTTAAAATTTCTCTTTTTCTATTTAATATAAGATGTGAGAGTCGGATTGTACCTAACCTATCCCTACCTAGACATAACCCGTCCGTGACATTTTTTCTTACCGAATCCATCAACTTCTACGTCAGAATCAAGGTCTTCCTACCTATTTCCCGATGAAGCATTTGGCGAGAAATATCGGAGTCAGAATTGGGTCGACTCTAATACTACTTGTCATGAGGTCATTATCTTCTCCTCAAAATGCAGCCTATTGAGGTATGCAGTATTCACACGTTTATATGACGCAAAATCTCTCTTTTCCTATCTGATGTGGGATGTGAGAGTCTGATTGTATTTAACTCGTCTCTACCCAGATATAACCCGTCCGTAACATTTTTCCCACCGAATCCATCAACATTCTTATCGGAATTGGGGTCTCCCTGTCTATTATCCGGTGAAGCGCTTGGTGAGAAATATCAGAGTCAGAGTACTATAATACCACTTGTAACAAAATTATTAACTTCTCCCAAAAAGCTAACTTTCTTGCATTTCTCACTTTCTATGTTTGATAAATTAGATAGAGAACCATGCCTAAATTATCGAGGAAATCTGCTTGAGACACGGCATTTACTCGACAAATTTAACTCTTTCGTTCGGTTTATAAACACACAACGATCCAAATTATCAAAAAAGTGTTTAATCTAAAAGTTTAAGATGTTTGGTAAGGGTGTGATTTGAATATAAGAATTTTTGATATAAAACTATATAATTATGTTAAGAAATTATTTAATCCAAGAAAGACGCTCCTGCCTGCCGGTAGGTGGTTGTTAAGGGTCATTTATCAAACTTAAAGAAAAGGAAAGCCAGCTGTAGTGTAATTGTTTATTCTGGCCATGCACGAGTAAACACTAAAATGCCTGGATCGAATTGCAGGGAATGAAAGGGACAATGAAACGTTACGAGGCCGAAATTGATTGGGTTGTATATTTCCAAGGAAAATATTTTTCGTGAAGCTCTATCATGGGCTCATTATAATTGGGCTATTTTTCGTGCAACCCAAGCAGCAGCAGTTCTTTTATATTTAATTGGACCTAATTTTAATTGATAATATTAGAATATTTTTAAATAATATTTTAATTAAAATTTTAATTAATGAAAAAATATATATATATATATATTATTGTATTATTAAAAATAATAATTTTAAATATAATTTATATATTAATGAATATATTTAATTTAAATTATATATAGACTAATTTTTTTAATATATACAAAAATTTCATTTAAAACTATATGATTATAATGAAAATTAAGAAAAATAAATTACTTATTAGATTAAAATAAAATTTTAAAATATATTAATAATTTTATTTTTTATAATATAAATATATTTAATTTTTAAATTAAAAAATTAACTTTATAATAATAAATTTATTAAAAAATCTAATACAATATTCAAGTGATACTCATCATACTTAATTTAAGTAAATAAGTTTATAGTTTTTTAATATATAATATAATTATATTAACAAGTCCCGAAAATAAATTTTTTTTGTAAAAATAAAAATAAAATATTATATAATTTCTACATATCTTACAATATAAGAGTTTTATATATAATTAATTTATGCTTAAAAAAATTAACATTTTATCGTTCATGTAAAAAAAAAAAATCTGTTTAAGTGCATTCGCTGAAAAATTGAGATTGATTTTATATTAGTATGATTTTCTTTATACAATAAAAAATTCAAACCAAAGGATACAAGACAACTTAGATTATAAAAATAGACCATCAAAAGATTCATTTTGTCTTGTTCCCTCCCGTCCTTTTGTCCTTTTTTGTATTTGAATTACGATATTAAACATCAAAACTCATTTTTACATGTGATGAGTGACGTCCCTCGATGCAACTTGAAGTCATTTTTGCATATTAAAGTCTTTTTATTTTTTTTTTTTTTTTTGAGATGTTCTAGTCAGTGAACAAAAATTGGAATTTTTGTGCAATGAACTTAGCAATTTTTCCGTTTATTATCTATACCGAACGTCCCACCTTAAGGAATTCACGGGATTTTCTCCTCCTACAACTACTCCAAAGATGAAACTCACGATCACAGTAAATAGGCAAACATTAATTATTCAATTCTCTTACAACAAGATCTTATTTCAAAGAAGTAGATCAAAGCTTTTTGGATATTTAAAATTAATATTCTAAATTACTCATCATAAGATTTAATATTCCATTAGACATCCATATAATAGATTCTTCTTTAATGATCTTTGAAACTATTAAATATCGTTATTTTTTAATATTTCTTAATATCATATTATTGTCATCTTTGGAACATTAATAGTTTATTTTATGCAACAATTGTTATAATAAGAAGTGAAGGAATGATATATATATATATATATAGATATATATATCAAGACTCGTTGTTACTCCTTATTAGAAGATCTCATGTTTTGGTTGATTTCTATTCTTACACCAATGGCTTAGCTCTTCGTCTACATCTAAAGGGCCACAATTGGGAATATATCTTCTAAGTTTGGTTGTGGACTATCTAAAAACTTAGAAATAATGAAGTTATAAATAATAGAGTTATATGCTTAACGAGCTAATTTGGAGGAGGAAGAGAGCGTGGATGTTGAAGCTAAGGACCCCTCTGCTGCTGAGAGTCTCGTGCGATACAAGCTTCTTGGCAATTCATGGATTGAGAAGCCATTCAATGTCTGTCCTCTTTTCAACACCATAAAATTAGCATGGAAGCCAGCACATTCCGTGGAAGCAACAAATTTGGATACGAATCTTTTTAGTTTTCAATTCTCTAATCCACAAGATAGAAGATATGTCATAGATTGATAAAGATAAGTATTAGTACAACTAATTTGTTTCCTAGTGTTGTAGTTGTTATTTTTCATTTTTGGTTTCTTTTCATATTTTAAAAGTTAATTAAGTCAAATAATATGATTATTGGAACAATTTATAGTATATATTAGTTTATTTTACTAAAGTTTAATTCAAATTTAAATTAGAATTTTTGTATTTATATTTTAAATTTGAATTTAAATTTAAACTTTTTTGTTACAAAATTTTAAATTTCAATTTAAAATTTAAAATAAAATCAAATCTTATATATAAAATAAATAATTATAAATGAAAACTCATGTTACTTCAAAATAGGCTATTTAAGGCTTTTTTTTTTTTGTTAGTTCATATTTTTTGTAATTGCAAAAGTTAAACTCTAAATCAAAATCTAATTACATGACACATAAATTGATAACATTGGTATCAAAGCATTTTAGTCTTTGAGAGACCTACCAAAATTGAGAAATTTGAGAGTAAACATTAAAAAGAAACATATAAGTAAGTGAAAACTTGGAAGAAAGGTTTGAAAGAGTCTATTACAAGAGACCAAGTCAGCCTTTAGAGATGAATTTTGCAAATTCCTTTCCATTACCACCTCTAAAGTTCAATGAAGATAATTATCTCTAATGAACTATCATGATAAAGACATATCTCAGGGTATTTGATCTCTAGGATGTAATAAAAAATAGAGGAGTCATTCCACCTTTACCAGCAAATGCAAGACAAACTCAACTTAAAAACCATATTGAACTTGTATCAAGGCAATACAAAGTTTTGATATGCATTCATTTAATTGTTACAAAAGTAATTTTTAATAGAATTATGACTTTTGACACAACTAAGGATGCATGCAAAAAGTTGAGAGAGGAATATGGTGGAAGTAAGAAGAGAAGAACAATGCAACTTATTCTCAGGAAAGAGTTTGAGTTGCTTAAGATGAAAGAAACAAAAACTATAAAAGATTATGGTAAAAGGCTCATGAAACTTATCAAACAATTCAGAATCATTAAAGAAGATTTTGTAGATCCAAGGATTGTTCAAAAGGTGTTGCTTAACATGCCAGAAAGATTTAAAGCAAAAATATCCTTTCTTGAGGACTCTGAAGATCTCTCAAAATTTTCTTTAAGTGAGTTAATGAGTGTTTCATAAGCTCAAGAGTAGAGAAGATTGATAAGATTGGAGGAAGGTTCCATTTAAGGTGCTTCCTTAACTAAGCATTAAAAAAAACAATATAGTAAAAGAAAAAAAAAACAATATGGAAAGTAGTAGAAAAATGAGGGAAAGGGCAACACTAATGGTAAACAAGTTTATCCACCTTATAAATAATGTAAAAGCCCTCTCACCTACCAAAGTATTACTGGTAAAGGCTTGATATAATCTATAGACACTATAATAAAAAGAGACATAGAGAAAAAGTTTGTCTCAAAAGACAGAGCCCTTACTATAATCAACACGATGGACAAGTAATAAACAATAACCACAAGGAAATTAAGGAACAACTTTTTGTTACTACCAACATTACAACTAAAAAAGACGCTAAAGTCTAATTGGTTGATAGTGGTTGTTTAAATTATATGTCATAAAACTTAAAAATTTTTAAAAGGATTGATCAATCCCTCTCATTTAGAGTAAGGATTGGCAATGGTGATTTCCTATAGTTCAAAAGAAAATGAGTTATTGTAATCTAGTTCTTATCAAGTGCAAAGTTGATTTCTGATGTGTTGTATATACCATATATTAGTCAGAATCTACTTAATGTGGGCTAACTTATAAAGAAAGAGTTCTTATTGGAGTTCAAGAACAAATTATGCACAATTCATAATGCATTAAGTGATGAGTTATTTATTATTCCTATGAAAGGAAATAAGTTTCACTTAGATCTAAAGCAAGCTAAAAATATGGCAATGTCAATCTTTATAATTGAAGCAAGGTTGTTGCATAAAAGATTAAGGCATGTTCATTATGTAGGCTTATGAAAGCTACATAAAAAAAAAATGGTGTATGGTTTGCTAGAGATAATAAAAAAGGAAATAACTTGTGAGGCCTATCAATAAAGGAAGTAAGCAAGATTGCCCTTTCTAGCTAGTCAAAATCACAAAGGCAAAATCAAAATGGAGCTACTAGATAATGACATCTATGACCTTATGAGCATTGATTCACTTAATGGTAATAGGTACTTCTTAATCTTTATTGATGATTGTACTAAATTTTGCTAACTTTTTCTCCTAAAGCAAAAATTAGATACAACAAAGACCTTATAGGATTTTAAAGCCTGTATTGAGAATCAATCAGGCTAAAAAATCAAATTAATCAAGTTAGATAATGAAATTGAATGTACTTTTGGATTCTTTAAACAAATATATCTAAAAGCTAGAGTTCAACAATAGTTCACGAATTCATACACTTAACAACAAAATAGGGTAAGTGAAAGAAAAAATAGACTAATAAGAGAGATGTCTAAATGTTTAGTCTTTAAGAAAAACATGCCCAAAAGATTTGGGAAAGAAGTTGTGACCACAGTTACATATCTTTTTAACAAATTGCCAACCAAAATTTTGCCAAAAAAGACCCCATTTGAAGTTTGGTTTGGTTAAAAACCTTCTTTTGGTTATCTTAAAGATTTTGGTAGCATTTGTTATTCTTATATACTAGAAAACAAATGAGACAATTTGGACTCCAAAGTTAACATTAGTATCTTTGTAGGTTATACAAAACTACAGGCAACTATAAGTTATACAATCCTAAGTTTAGAAAGTTCTATATCAGTAAAAATGTTAAATTCTCAAAAAGAGAGTTTTGGAACTAGGAAAAAGTTGGTGTTAAAGTTCCTTAACTTTACCCAACTCATTTTTAACAATAAGTAGAAGATTCTAATTAGTCTAATGATGGAGATATTGATTATATAACAATTAGAGGGTTAAGGCCTTTTTTTGACATTTATGAAAGAAGCCTCATTGCATAACTTAAACTAACAAGCTCTACTAAGGATTTAATTAATCTTAGTTAAAGGAGTGTAATGGAAGTTGAGATTAAAGTAATTGATAAGAACAAAACATAGATCTTGGTGAATAGACTAAAGAAAAAGAAGCTAATTACAATTAAATGGGTATTTAAGACAAAAATTAATCTAGATGGCTTTATAAACAAGCTAAAAGCTAGGGTTATATTTAGTAGTATGACATTAATTATTCTAAAACATTTGCTCTTGTTACTTGACTAGACATAATTAAATTGCTCTTAATTGTTGTTGCTTAAAAAGGTTGGTATGTTCACCAACTTGATGTAAAATCTATTTTTTTGAATAATGAGCTGTAAGAACAGATTTATATTGAACAATCTAAAGACTTTCACAATAAAAACTAGAAGAAAAGGTCTACTTGCTTAAGAAAACTCTTTATGCTTTAAAACAAGTACTTAGGGCTTGGTATAATAAGATTAATGATCATTTGGTAAAACTTTCTTTCACAAGGAGTAGAAATGAGGTTATATTGTATGCTAAAGCTGATAAGGAGGAATTATTACTAGTTTCACTCTATGTTAATGACTTGTTAGTCATAAGTTACAATTCTCGCTCAATTAGACATTCCAAAAGTAAAATGATAAACATGTTTAAAATGACTAACTTCAGGCAGATTATTTTCTTACTTAGTTTGGTTTGGAAATGCAATAAACCAAAAAGGAATTTTCTTGAACCAAAAGAAATATGTAAAAGAACTATTAAGGAGATTCTAAATGGTAGACTACAAAAGCTTAAACACTCATTTGGCTCTAGGAGCCAAATTCCTAAAGGAAGATAGATGCAAAAAGTAGATTCTAACAAATTTATAATTCTAATTAATTACTTACTTTATCTATCAGCGTCTAGACCAATATCATACAAGTTGTGAATCTTCTGTCTAAGTACAAGTATAAGCCAAGTTAGACTCACTTTAAAGCAATAAAAAGGATTTTAAGATATGTCAAAGGCACTCTAAACCATGACATTATGTTTGAAAGGATAAAAAAGTTAGAATTGGTTAGGTACATAAATAGCAATTAAGAAGGCTCATAAGATGAAATGAAAAGCACCTTAATATATGTTTTTATCTTAACATCAAGAGCTTTTAGTTGATGCTCAAAAAAATAATCAATTATTGCATAATCAACAATTGAAGTATAGTATTTAACTACTATTATAGCTGTGAAACAAGCCATCTGGCTAAGAATATACTTACAAATCTAAAGCAACCCCAAAATAAGTCTACCAAAGTATTTTGATAACTAGACAACCATAGCTATTTCAAAACACCCCGTATTATATGGGAAAACCAAACATTTTTTTTATTGAAAATCTATTTTGTTAGAGAAGTTTAAGAGAATAATGAAGTTGAATTAGTATTTTGCTCTTTAGAAAAATAGTTAGTAGGCATACTAACCAAACCATTCCACAGAGAAAGGTTTTCAAAATTGAAAAATAAGATAGGAATACAAATCAACACCATAAAGGAAGGGTGATGAAAATAATCATATGTGTAATTGATTTGCTTCCTAATGTTGCAGCTATTGTTATTTTTTATTTTTCGCTTCCCTCCATATTTCAAAAGTTAGTTAAGTTAGTTAATATGATTATTGGAACAATTTATAACTTTTATTGGCTTACTTTACTAGGTTTTAGTCCAAATTTGAATTAGAATTTTTGTATTTCAAATTTGGATTTGAATTTAAACATTTTGTTATAGAATTTCAAATTTTAATTTGAAATTTAAAATGAAGTCAAATCTTATGTATAAAATAAATGATCATGTATGAAAATTCATGTTGCTTCAAAATAATCTACCTAAGGCTCCTTCTTTTCTTTTTTTTTTTTGTTACTTCCTATTTTTTGTAATTGTAAAAGTTAAACAATAAACCAAAACATAGTTGCATAAAACATAAACTAACAACATAGATTATGCCTCTTAGTTGTTCGATAAGTATGCCCTCATCCTTAAAAGATGACTTCTAGCAAGCAACAACCATCTAAGATTAACTTCTATTTTATGTTCGAGCATATGATCTCCTATTCAACACTATGACCAAAACTTACACTTTGCTTTAAGCAAAAAAATGGGGAGTTTGATAGAAGTAGATAAAAAAGATTTTTATAGATAGGGGAGAAATCTATTGTTGTGAGTGTTCCTCAATGTTCATAATCTCTTAATAAAAAGAACTTTAATACATTACAAAAATGATAGAAAGGTAAGGTTTGGATCTATTTCAGATATGAGAAATTGCCAAATTTTTTCATCATTATGGTTTTTGAGGCTATATGTAATGAGATTATGAATTTAACAATAGGATAAATGAAGATAACTAATCCATGTCCTTGGCCTTTCAAAACTATACCAACCTTCATGTGTTACCCAACCTTCATATAAATATTAAAAAAAATTGCAAATTTTCTTTATTAAAGCAGAGGAGTAAATCATCGCGATAGTTCCTATAAGATTCACTTATCAATAAATCAAGTAGTCCCAGACAACCTTTCCATGGTAAATGACATTTAGAATTCTCAGCTTTCTTTGGGGGGGCTTTTTTGAATTTGAATTACAAATAAGATGATTCTTTGAATCCAAGTGACCAACAAAAGATAATAGATGATGCAAGGTCTAGGATTTTACTTGTAGATAAAGTTTTGATTCTACTATCTTCTTAAATTTTGAACAATATTAATGAAATCATAATCCCAAATCAAATAGTAGAAGTGTTGGGTGCCATTTTTCAAAAAATTGAAAAGCTACAACTAGTTAATTATAAAATTAAATCTTATATACTAGTTGTTGTGCCTAACAAGGACTCTTATATAAATATGAGACTGTAATTCATGCTCTAATTTTTTTAGGCTATGACAACTTTAGCTAAATCAAGTCCTAGCCTAAGCCTTCTTTATAGACCCAAATACATAATACCATCATCGATAAAGAAACAATAAGAAGCAAGTTATATGACTAGGAAGAAATAAGGGAGACTTGAGATCATTTGTACAATGACTCTTTCTTACAATTTTACTTCATCTTTTTATGGAAAAAGAAATCATGTTTCTTTAAAGGTGGATGATTAGGATAGTGTTAGCTCTTCAAAATCACATAAGACAAAAGCAAACTCTAAGAGTTATATCTCACCATAACAAACTCAGATATTGACAAAAGTTGTTATATAGCCTTGTCAGATGCTATAAATACCATAAATTGGAACTACTATAACTTAAGGAAGCATAAGTAGTGAGCTAATTACAAAAACTAGTCCAACTTTAAGCTCTCTATTTAGTTTTTTTAATGAAAACTAAATTAAAATTTTATGAGATGGAAAATATTAAGAAAAAATTATGTTTCAAAAATGGTCTCTTTGTTCATTATAAAGGCACTAATAAAGACAAAGGTTGAGAATTAAGCCTTTTATTACGTGATTCTATTTTAGTGAGCTTGCCAATTCTATTTGATCACCATATTGATGTTTTTATATTTAATGGACAAGAAACATAGGCATGGCATTTTATAAGAATATATAAATGGCCTAACAATAAGGAAAAAGTTCTTACTTAAAGTCTTATCTAAACCTTAAAATCTGCCTTGATGAAACCTTGGCTTTACAACGACAATTTTAATAAAGTCATGCATCTTTATGAAAAATAAAATGTCATTTGTAGCATATGGAATTTATGGATAATTTCAAAGTTATTATCAATGATTGCTCTCTCTTAGAACTCAATTTTAACGAGCATCCCTTTACTTGGACAAATGGTCACAAAGGTTCCAATAATGTGCAAGAAGAGCTTGATCACGCCTTCACTACACTTAATCTATTATCATTATTTTCATTTGCTCAAATGCATCATTTTTCATACTTTGATAATGATCATAATCCATTTGAAATCCAACTTAAAGTCTCTAATATAGTCAAGGCAATGAAAAGGAAGCAATTTTATTTTGAGCATATATGAACTATAGTCCCCTTTTATGAATTAATAGTGATAATTGCATAAAATCAAGCTTAATTAGTATACCACAATGATAATGTTCTAGATATAGTGTCCCATTACAATTAAGTCTTACTATAATAGGAATGAGATGTTATTAATAATGTTAATTCTAATATAAGGAATTTAAGACACCGACAGTAAGAACTTTAAGGAATTTCCTCCTACAAATGAATCAATCAAGGTGTAAAAGGACTTGTGAATGCATTGCAAGTTTTAGTGTTAAAAAGAACTATTAAGCAAAATGATGCTAATGAGGTAGCATTGATTGCAAAAGGCAAAAAGAAACAACAAAGAGGTACTAAGAAAGCTTTAAGGGAAAAAAAGGTAAAGGAAAGAAAGGAGGAGAAAGGAATAATGAAGGAGAGAAGAAAAGGCAAGAATATCTACCTTGAAAGCATTGTAAAAAGGTTGGACATGCTAAGAGATATTGTAAGTTTAAACCAAATATCCACTGCAAAACTTGTAATAAGTTAAGACATTTAGATATGGTATGCAAAAACAAAAGAACTTAACCACATCTACCTTAACAAGCTCAAGTTACATGACAACAAGAGGAATAGTTATTTGTAGTAGTCAATACAGTTTTAAAAGCATGCAAATGACAAACTTGGTTAATAAATAGTGGATATACACATCATATGACTAATAATGCAACCAAGTTCAAGACTTCGAATCTCTTCTACCCATTTAAGGTGAAGGTTAGTAATAAGGAGTATATACAAGTTAGAGGTAAAGGTTCTACTATAATTAAAACACCCAGAGCTATTAAGGTCATTCTTGATGTTCTCCTTAATCTATAAATAGATCAAAAGTTATCAAGTGTAAGTAAACTTTTAGAAAAAGGATTATGTGTTGTCATTTAAAAACAAAAGTTGTAGAATTATTGATCTTATTGATAGTGAATTGATTGAGGTAAAAATGAAGAATAAAAACTTTTCAGTGAATTATGATCTTACACAAATAATTGCATATTCACACATAACTAATGAGTTTAATTTATAACGTAGAAGACTAGGTCATTACAACTATTCCTCATTAGGTCTATTACATAAGAGGAAACTATTTCTTTATGTACCAAATATAAATGCAAGCAAATCAATTTATGAAGTTTGTTAATATTAAAAAAAAAAAAAACAAGTTGCATTTTTCCACAAGTCAAGCTTAAAGAGCAATAGAGAAGATGTAGCTGATACACACTGATATGTATGGACCCATATTCACACCATAATTGAATGATAGTAGGTATTTCATTTTATTTATTGATAATTTAACAAGAATGTGTTAAATTTATTTTTTGCAATAAAAGTTAAAGGTGACAACTATCTTTTCAATTCAAAATATAGATTAAGAATAATGTATGATGTTAAATCAAGATGCTCAAGTTAGATAATATAACTAAATACGCATTAGAAAAGTTCAATAAGTTTTGTGTAGATTTTAGAGTTTATCATCAATATACTATCAACTATTCTTCTTAACAAAATAGAGTAAATGAGAAAAAAAGTAGAAAAATTATAAAAATGCCAAGATATTTGCTCTTTAAGAAGTTACAACTCATAAGGTTTTAGGTAGAGGCAACTAACACAGAAGTGTAACTTTTGAATAGACTTATAGCAAAAACTTTAAATGGAAAGGCTTCTTATAAAGCATAACATAGAGTTAAGCCCTTATTAAGTTATCTAAGGGTTTTTGGCTACTTGTGTTACAACTTAATCTTTAATGTAAAAAGGGATAAGCTTGATCACAAAGCAAAACTAAGCATCTTGATTAGCAATAGCAGTAATTTTAAGGCTATAAAATTTACAACTTAAAAGCTTAAAAGGTTATTATCAATAGAGATATAACATTTGATGAGCAAGACATATGAGACTAGAGTAAATCTTAAGCTTAATCTAAGAAAGGGAGTTTTAGCATTCCAATTCAGCCATAACTATTATTAGAGCCTATAATAGATGATGTAGTAGAATTTGATGATGAACTAATTAAAGGGACAAGGTCTCTCATTGATGTGTATGAAAAGAACCCATATTATCACTCTAAAACTAATAACTTATTTAAAAACTACAAAGTCTACTAGTTAGATGGATGCAATGAAAAAGGAGTTCAATATAATCAAAAAGAATAAAACATAAGAGCTTATAGATAGACTGTCATAAATGGGTCATTGGGGTGAGATGGATCCATATGACCAAGATAAATACAAATACTCATAACTACAAGGAATTAATTACCTAAAAACCTATGCACTTACTGTCAGGTTAGGTACTATTAGGCTATTACTATCCTTGGTTGCACAAAAAAACTAAAAAATATTCAAGTTAGATGTAAAGTTTGCTTTCTTAAATGGTACCTTGCAAGAAGAAACTTATATGAAGCAACCTGATGAATTCCTAGAGAAAGGCAAGGAACAAGGTATGTTTACTTAGAAAGACCTGAGGCTAAAATAAGTGTCTAATATTTAATACAATAAATTTGATGAATATTTGTTACAACTAAAATTTAAGAAAGGTAAAAGTAAAGTACACTTTATGTGAAAACTAATCTTGTTGATATGATTATAACTACTATTTATGTTAATAATTTGCAAATAATAGGTGCCAGCAAAAAACTAATTGAAGACTTCAACTCAATTTATAGAAAAGTTTTGAAATGACAAATCTTGGTTACATGTCATTTTATTTATTTATTTATTTATTTTTATGGATAAAGATTATTTAAACATACCAAATTATCTTCGCGTGCTAAAAAAAATTATACAACTGGTGTTTTTAAAAGGTTTAAAATATTTAATTGTAAATCAATTTCAACCCTCTAAATATTGAATAAGAAACTATGCAAACATGATGGAATCAAAGAAGCTGATAAAAGCTCTAGCATTTTAGATCAACAAGAGGATCCGAATCGCATTAATCATACATACATATGCTTGATCCCTAAGGTGTTCTCTTCGAAAACATGTAAACACTATGGACCCATCAGCTTATGTAATGTTATTTTCAAAATTCTCTCGAAAGCCATTACTAACTGTTTAAAGAGCTTGCTACCACTTATTATATCTGAGTCCTAGAGAGCTTTTATTCTAGGCGTTTGATCACTAATGATGCCTTGATCGTATATTAGATGTTCCATCATACAAAACAAAAGAGGAAGGGGTATAGAGGGTACGTGGCGTTGAAACTTGATATGAGGAAGGCTTATCATCATGTTGAATGGGGTTTCTTGGAAAGAATCATGTGTCGAATTGGCTTTGCCTCAAATTGGGTTAAATTTATCATGAGACGCGTATCTACTGTGTCCTACTTTAGGATAATCAACTCACAACCGAGGGAAGTTTTTTCTATTTCAAGGGGGCTTCGATATGGCGATCCTCTCTTGCCTTATTTATTCTTGTTGTGTGTGGAGAGACTCTCCTCTCATGTGCATTTAGTGACAAAGAGTGGTATGATTTAGGGAGTGCGTGTTTACAGGCAAGCTCCCTCTATCACTCCCTTGTTCTCTGCAAATGATAGTCTGGTTTTTACAGAGACCTTATTATTTGAATGCCTTCAGCTGAAGTGGATTCTTTCCCAATATGAAGAGGCATCTGGGCAAAAAATTAATTTAGAGAAAACAGAACTTTCCTTCAGCCGTAATGCGTGCAAATCTGAAAAATTTGCAATACAGGATTGCTTTGGTGTTTTAGCGAGAGAGCATCAACAGAAGTATCTTGGCTTGCCAATGTCGGTGAGCTACTCCAAAAAATCAATCTTTAACTTGGTGTTGGACCATGCAAGGAAGACGGTAAATGCATGTGTAGAGAAAATTTCTTTTGGGCTGTTAAAAAAGTTTTCATCAAAGCAGCGGTCTAATCTATTCTCATCAATGCGACGAGTTGATTCTCATTGCCAAAGAGTTTGTGTGAGGCGCTATCTCTTCTGGCAAACCGACTTTTGGGGGCGGGGGGGGAATTCAACTACAAATCAAAAGATCCATTTGACTACCTAGGATAAGCTAGTTCTTAAAACTGGCGGGGGATTGGGATTTCAGGATTTCTATGAATTCAACAAAGCTTTGCTAGGAAAGCAAGCATGACAACTACTCAGCAATGAATCCTTAATTTAATTTAATCTCCTTAAAGCCCATTGCTTTTTGACTTATGGATTCTTGGAGGCTCGAGTTGGTCACAATTCAATCTACACATAGAGGTCTGTTGTAGACTATAAAACCCCCTTGTGCAAGGGTCTAAGATGACTCATTTGTGATGGCTCACACGTTAAAATATGAATTGATCCCTGGCTTTCTGAGCAACCTGGTTTCAAAGTTCTATCCTCACATTTGCCTCTTGAAGATGATTTAGTTTTGGTGCTTATTGATCCACATATTGAATGGCGGCGTACCAATCTCATCCAACACATTTTAGGACTATTGGAGCAAAGCCAGATCTTGTCTATGCTGCTCAACATAAGGGGGCCGAGAGACAAAATTACATGGTATTACAGCAAAGATGGCACATATACGATTAGGTCGGCAAATCACCTAGCAAAATCATATTCCCAAGTGATAAGCCCTTGTACGTCAATGAGTAACACATCTGATCATGGGCTATGGAAGCACCTGTGGTATCTGCGAATTCCCAACAAGGTTAAGCATTTCCCATGGAGAGCTTGCCAAGACTTCTTGCCCACTTATGATGCACTAGCCTGCAAAGGAATACCCATTGACTGAACTTGCCTAAGGTGCGATGATATCCCAGAAACCTTATCTCATGTACTCTTTTCATGTCCCTGGGCAGCTCAAATTTGGCTCCTTTGACCCTTGGGGGTCCGTACACGGGATGGAGAGGATGGAGACTTTAATGGTTGACTGAGAAGAAGCCTGGAAAATAATGACAAAGAGGTGTCCGAATTGATTGCGATGATTGCTTAGGGCCTGTAAAGAGCGCAGAATGTCTTGGTTATGGAAGGGAAATCCAGTCCTCCCACATAAGTTATAGACATGGTACTTCGATTTTGTTAGGACTACAATGAACAACTATTGCCCCCATCTCTTTATAATCAAAATCAAAAGTTGCAGTTGTGGTCTCCATTGGTGAAAGGCATCGTCAAAATCAACACCGACGTAGCAATTTTGGTGAATCTTGCTGGTGTGAGTTATATCTTTTAAGATCACTTGGGCGAGCCAATGCATAATCTCCGCCACAAGTTTATTAGAAGCTATAACGGATATATCATATTAATGGATAGATTCTTAAATATTATTCAACTCTCTCTCTCTTATCGTATCGAATAAAAAAAGAAAAATTTTATATAATATAAATATAAATATTTTATAACTTGACATATCATTTAAAGAAAATAACTCTTATACCCTTATTCTGGTGTCTCCGAGTAGCAGGTAACGCTGAGAGGTTTTTTTTAACGGAAGAAGTAATGAAACCCGTGACATATTGCCGTCGAGCCCTCAAGAGATTTTAGTGATTTGGTTGGCGGTTCGTAAAGCAGCTGCGTTATCCATCCCATGCATTTATGTCAAGTCCAACAATCTAGTCGCTGTCTAGGCCATCCTTAGGCAGTAAGGAAAGAATGCAAACATGGGTCAAATTGTAAAGGATGTGAGGGTATTGTCTTCCAATTTCTCGAGGTTTTTCTGTAGTTAAACGTGTTAGACGGAGTCCTAATGGTGTTGCTTGTGCACTAATAAAGATCGCTTTGGGAGTGGCTAGAGGTTGTACGGTGAGAATAAGATCTAAGCCATATTTATACACAAGACGCATCCACATTTGCTCTCTTACTAAAATATATAATTTAAAAAAGAAAAAAAAAAGAAACAAAAACACTTAGAGTTCACTTCGATTAAAGAATTTCAAACTTTTTCTTTGTTTTTTTTTCCCCTTCTTGGATTAAGTGTGCATTGAACCTTAGAGGAATATAAAGTTGCAGATAAATTAAGAGGTTTTTTGGGGTTTTGCTTTTTGTTTTTGCTTTTTTTTTTTTTTTATCTTTAATTATTCGATTTTTCTTTTTCTCAATTTATAATAATAAGAAATATTTGACTTCAATAAATAATTGAATGAAGTCAACTGTAATTTCTCGCACTACAGAATCCCAAACGGCATCACCAAGCAATTAGTTACGAGTCATCACTCGACATCGAGAAGCCATGCACTGTACACTACATCTCCGTATAGATAGGGAGTGAGAGTCTTGCGCTGGAAGACTACGCTCTTTGTGTTTCGTTCGATGATTTCTAGGGTTTCGATTCACTCTATTTTACCATGACCCCTTCTTCCCCTTCCCACATCCCGCCCGCGCGCCACCGCCACAGCTACCGCCACCACCACCACGACCACCAATACCGCTACGACCGGCACGGCCCGCCGCACCGGCAGCAGCATCCGCTGCTTGTGTACCAGCCAGTCCGTCAATTTATAATCAGACTCCTCTCCAGCCCCAACCACAGAACTGTCCCTGCTCTTCCGGTCGAGGCCGTAGTTTCTCAATGCCAGCCGAAGCCCCACAGGTCCTCCACCAGCCCCTCCGGAGACGTCGCGGCTTGCCTCGTCTTCCAGGACCGGGCCGATGCGCTGAACGCCTTCTTCTTCCTCTGGGAGCGACGGCTTTCTGGGGACCATCTTTTCACCCCGGCGGTTGATGCTGGCATCAGCGAAGATGCAAACGAGAGATTGAAGATTCTGTTTCGATTGCATGTGGAGAAGCTTCTAGATTGCGAGTCCGTGAAGAAATTGGAGAGAAAGGTGGAGAAATTGCGTCTTGAAATTAATTCATGTGATGTAAAGAAGTCAAAGAGTCGCCGGGTCATTAGCCAAAATCAGGACAGGGAGAAGGGGTTGAGGGCAGAAATGGAAGGGATTGTTAGGAGGATCGAGGAGTTTAGGAGTGGAATGAAGTGTGTGATTGATTATCTTGAAGGGAAGGAGATTGAGTCGGGGGTTTTGAGGTTCGGGACCGAAGGAGGGTTTAATTGGGGTAGATTGCATTCTTTGATATTGAGGGAATCTAGGCGGCTCGAAGATGGGTTGCCCTTGTACGGTTTTAGGAGGGAGATTTTGCAGGCAATGCGTTCGCAGCAGGTATTGGTTTTTCGTTGAATTGGAAATGTGAAAACTTTGCGTTTAGGGGCCCCAAATGGGGCCAATTTTTTCTTGAATTCAAGCTGTTTAATAATGTGAATGTATTCATGTGTTCTTTTTTCTCTCCTGGTGTTTTATAATGAATCGATGGTTTCCATGCATCTTTCTTCTATCTGTGGACATGTTTAAGTGGTTAATGAATTGAAATGCTTACAACAGTGAAACATCAAAATTGGATTTTGTGTCTCAATCAATAATTGGTCGAGAGTGTATTTTAGTAAAAATAAATTTCAGTGGCCATCATCTCTGTGTTATTTGAAAATTGTACAAGGTTTGCATCCTTTTACTTCGGTTAGGCACTTTAGCACATAGAAATGGATGAACTGAAGGTGATTATATGAATAAGTTCAAATATTCTTGTCTATTAGCCCATAAGCTTTGTTACTTTGGAAAAAAGAGCACATAGCAATTGTAGTTTAGTTAACCTCTAAATTTATATATTCTGATGAGCTTGAAGGGATCTCAAGTTGTGCTGTAACTATAGTTTTTGTGTCCTTGTTACACTTATAAATAAAATGAGCGTCTTTGTGCATGAGACTCCTAGATTGTGGGGTTGGGAGAAGGGTCAAATATATGTAGCCTTACCTCTGTGTTTATAGAGAGCTTGTTTTCCCTTTTTTACTCTTATAAATAAATAAATTTATTTATATTTTTTTCTTTAATTTTGACCTGTGTTGCATATCTTTGTTGTGACAGCATGGAAGCACCCTGAATGTAGGTTCTACAATTTGTTGAACCAGTGGGACTCGTGAATGATACCTTGTTTGTTCTGGAAGATTTTGAATAACTATATGATTCAATAGCTTTTCGGTTCTTTTTTTTTTTTTCTTTCTCACAGGTGATGGTTTTGATTGGAGAGACAGGTTCAGGGAAAAGTACACAGTTGGTACAATTTCTTACTGATTCAGGTGTTGCTGCTGGTGGCTCGATTTTGTGTACCCAGCCACGTAAAATTGCTGCAATATCCTTGGCAAAAAGAGTAGGTGAAGAAAGCTGTGGATGTATTGAAGATAATTCAATAGCTTGCTATCCAACATTTTCGTCTCTCCAGTTGTTTAATTCCAAGGTGATATACATGACAGATCACTGCCTGCTGCAGCACCTCATGAAAGATAAGACTTTGTCTGAAGTTTCGTGCATTATCATTGATGAGGCCCATGAAAGAAGCCTGAATACTGATCTTCTGCTGGCATTGATTAAAGATTTACTCAACCAGAGGCATGACCTGAAGCTTCTTATAATGTCTGCAACAGTTAATGCAAGCAAATTGTCAGACTACTTTTTTGGTTGTCTAACCTTTTATGTGTCAGGTAGAAGTTTTCCTGTTAAAATTGAGTATGTTCCTCGTATACCTCGAGCTTCTGACCCCTTAAACAGCTTCAAATCTGTTGCTCCATTTGTTGTTGATGTTGTTAAGATGGCAATGGAGATCCATGATAAAGAGGACGAAGGGGCAATACTTGCCTTTTTGACTTCTCAGATAGAAGTGGAATGGGCTTGTGAAAATTTTCAGTCTTCATCTGCAATTGCATTTCCATTGCATGGAAAGCTTTCCCATGAAGAGCAGGCTCATGTTTTCCAGAACTACCCTGGTAAGAGAAAAGTTATATTTTCTACAAACTTAGCTGAGACATCCTTGACAATTGCAGGGGTGAAGTTTGTGGTTGATTCTGGTATGGTTAAAGAGAGCAGGTTTGAACCTACTTCTGGTATGAATGTCCTCAGAGTTTCCCAGATTAGCCAGAGTTCTGCTAACCAAAGAGCTGGTCGTGCTGGTCGAACAGGACCTGGCAAGTGTTTTCGGCTATACTCAGAATCCGATTATCAGTCAATGGACTTATATCAGGAACCTGAAATTTGTAAAGTTCACCTCGGTATTGCAGTTTTGAGGATTCTTGCCTTGGGTATTCAGAATATAGAAGAATTTGATTTTATTGACGCACCCAATGCCAAAGCAATTGACATGGCAATCAGAAATGTTGTGCAGTTAGGAGCTGTTTGCTGTAAAGGTGATGTTCTGGAATTGACCTATGATGGGCATTGCATGGTTAAGTTGGGTATTGAGCCTCGACTTGGGAAAATAATTCTTGAAAGCGTCCATCAAGGTTTGCGTAAAGAAGGAGTCGTCCTTGCATCTGTTATGGCAAATGCCAGTAGCATATTTTGCAGGGTTGGTACTGATGATGATAAATTGAGGAGTGACAGTCTTAAGGTGCAATTCTGTCATCAAGGCGGAGACCTTTTCACTTTGCTGTCAGTTTTTAGGGAATGGGAGAGTGTGCATCCAGATTGTAGAAATAAATGGTGTTGGGAAAATAGCATTAATGCAAAAACAATGCGAAGATGCAGGGACACAGTGCTGGAATTGGAGAATAGTTTAAAAAATGAACTCAGCGTAATTGTTCCTGCTTACTGGCGTTGGGATCCTCGTACTGTCACTGACCAGGATAGAAGGATGAAGAAGATTATACTTTCTTCATTAGCAGATAATGTAGCTGTGTACTCTGGATATTATCGCCTTGGCTATCAGGTGGCTTCAAGTGGGGAGTATGTTCAACTTCATCCTTCTTGTTCATTGCTAGTGTATAATCAGAGGCCAGATTGGGTTGTCTTTTCTGAACTCCTGTCTATACCAAGTAAATATTTAGTATGTGTTAATGCTGTTGACTTTGATATGCTATCTGCCCTTAGTCCTCCTTTATTTGACATGTCAAAGGTGGAGGGTAGAAAATTGCAGTTGAGAGTCATAAAGGGATTTGGCTGTATTGCTTTGAAGAGGTTCTGTGGAAAGTCAAATAATCACTTGCTTTCTCTTCTTTCTCACATACGAACAAATTTTATGAATGAACGCATTGGTATTGAAGTTGATGTGAATGATAATGAGATTCACTTATATGCACCTTCAGAAGACATGGAAAGCATTTATGGTGTTGTTAATGATGCTTTGAAATATGAAATTAAGCGGTTAAGTACTGAATGTTTGGAGAAATGCCTTTATCGTGGTGGAAGAGCTGGCGCTTCTCCCCCTATCGCACTTTTTGGATCTGGTGCGGAAATTAAGCATCTGGAGTTGGAAAACAGATATTTGAGTGTGGATGTGGCCCTATCAAATGCAAATGCCCCAGATGACAAGGAACTGTTGGCCTTCTTTGTGAATTCAGTCTCTGGAGTGTGTGGTTTTCATAAATATGCAGCAATTGGACATGACAATGATGATAAAGAAAAATGGGGCAGGTTGACATTTCTTACTCATGAGGCAGCTAGGAGAGCTTTAGATTTAAATGGATATGACTTTTCTGGCTCTATTCTTCAGTTGACTGCTGCTTGGCCAACTGTTGGAGGTAATAAGAGATTATCATCATTTGCTGCAGTAAAAGCCAAACTCATGTGGCCCCGTAGGTGTGGCAAGGGTTATGCAATTGCCAGATGCAATAGGGGTGATGCCGAGTTTGTTGTCAGGGATTGCTCACAGCTGCTGATTGGTGGGAGGTATATTCATTGTGAGCTCAGCGCCAAGGATGTGAATTCTGTTGTCATTAGAGGATTGGACAGAGAAATTTCTGAACCAGAAATTCTTGAAACTCTGCAGATGGCCACAAAAAAGAGAATTTTGGATCTCTTCCTTATAAGAGGAGATGCTGTAAATAATCTTCCTATAGCAGCTTGTGAGGAAGCAATTCTTAAAGAAATTGCTCCTTTCATGCCTGACCAGGGCCCCTTGAGCAATCATTGCCACGTTCAGGTCTTTCCACCTGGGCCAAAGGATAGTTTCATGAAGGCATGGATCACTTTTAATGGCAAACTACATTTGGAGGCGGCAAAGGCTCTGCAACATATTCAAGGGAAAGTACTTTCTGGTTATTTTTCCTGGCAGAAGATGCAGTGCCAGCGGGTGTTCCATACATCTGTATCATGTCCTGCTCCTGTCTATCATTCCATTGAGAGACAGTTGAATATTTTTGTCAAAAGCATTAAGCATCGACCTGGTAATTTCTTTGGCACTGGATGCTTTCTCTATATGATGCTGATGTTCTTCTCTTCCCTGATATGCAAATTGTTTTTGTCATCCTCATGCTTTTGTTTATTAACTAAGTTCCTCAGTTGTTTTGCAATGAAATATTGTAAGTTTTGACTAATTTGTCCAATTTTTTTCTTTAAGTCTGACTCTCTTGTTTAATGACGAGGGCAAGAAGGTTACTTGTCTGTGATTTTGGTTATGGTTTCCCAGTTATATAAACAACATCATTGAAAACTGTGAAAAGAATGTTGTGTACATACTCTCCCTCCCCAGCCCATGCAAAGCGGGGAGCCTTGTGCAACTGGAGACATTTATTTATTTTCTCTTGTCTAATGGTCAGTGTAGAAGCGTGTCCAGTTATATTGTTTAATGACATACTTCTTCATGGTGATTTAGTATTTTGCCGTTGTGTAAGGTCAACTTTCCTTGGTGTTTCTCTGATAAGAGAGCAATTTTTTTAATGCAATAATATTATATGCTTCTAAAATCTAGTAGACAATGAGATCATATTATCAATGCCAACTCTAATTGTGAGAAATGGGTTGCTTTGCATCTGTTATGGTGTTTCTCATTTGGGTCATTGTTTTGGCAAAGAAGGTCTTTTTGATTTCACAATGGGGATCAAAATACATGGAACAGGCTTTTGAAGTGCTAGATGCAGAGATGAATGTTGTAGCTAACGGCATTTTTCTGTTCTGATTGATGCCTTTATGGGTTTGCCATAGATTCTTGGCATGGGTCAATCTCTATTTAGCACTGACAGGCTTAGTTGTGCAGGTGTGCTTTGCACATTAGAACGAAGTGAAAATGGCTCTTGTAGAGTGAAGATATGTGCTAATGCAACGAAGACTGTGGCAGAATTGAGGAGACCACTAGAGAAGTTAATGAATGGGACTACCATTAATCATAGTAGCCTCACTCCATCGGTTCTTCAGCTTCTCATCTCTAGAGATGGCATTAAACTTATGAAATCACTGCAGCTGGAGCTGGAAATTTACATTCTGTTTGATCATCAGAACCAGAGTATTAGAATCTTTGGTCCAGAGAACAAAGTTGCTCTCGCTGAACAGAAGTTACTTAAATCTCTTTTAGCCCTCCATGATAAGAATCAAACAGATATCTGCCTTCGTGGTGGAACCATGCCTCATGATCTTATGAAAATGGTGGTTGAGAAGTATGGACCTGACCTCCATGGACTTAAAGAAAAGTTTCCTGAGGCTGAACTAGTGCTCAATACACGGCGCCATTCGGTCTCTTTTAGGGGGAACAAGGAATTGAGGCTGAGAGTGGAGGAGATGATACTTGAGTTTGCACGGTCTCTTAGTATTGATGGGCACATTGACCAACCTGAAGATGAAGCCGGTTCCTGCCCTATATGCTTATGTGAATTTGAGGACTGTTACCAGCTTGAGGGTTGTGCACATAAATTCTGTCGGCAATGCCTAGTTGACCAGTTGGAGTCAGCAATAAGAGGACGTGATTGTTTCCCTCTACTTTGCATGCATAAGGGCTGTGGCACGCTGATTTGGCTCACTGATTTGAAGTCCCTGCTACCTTGTGAAAAATTAGAGGACCTCTTCAGGGCATCTTTGGCAGCATTTGTTGCATCTAGTGGTGGCACCTACAAGTTTTGCCCCTCTCCTGATTGCCCCTCAGTTTACAGGGTAGCAGAAAATGGGGCTGTTGGTGATCCATTTGTATGTGGAGCTTGCCTCGCGGAAACATGTACAAAGTGTCACTTGGAGTATCACCCCTATGTTTCTTGCGAAAAATACAAAGAATTTAAGGAGGACCCTGATTTGTCATTGAAGGAATGGTGCAAGGGGAAAGATCATGTTAAGAGTTGCCCCGTATGCGGGTACATGATTGAGAAGGTGGATGGTTGTAATCATGTTGAATGCAGGTGTGGGAAACACATCTGCTGGGTCTGCTCAGAATCCTTCGGCAGCAGTGATGATTGCTATGGACATTTGAGGTCTATACATCTTGCTATTGTATGACCTTAAAAATAATCATGCAGCCGTTATAACCTCCTCGTCAACATGTTGATATGTAATTACTTGTGGTATATATATATATCTGGTTCTAAAAGCGTCTGTATATATCGCTGTCAAACTCTAATAATGGTTGTAGGAATCTAGTCAGAATGTCTTCAGGGCTTCTTTTGCCTTTTTGTTTTTTGCTTTTATGAGTCTAGTTTTTATTTTTCCAGTTGGTACTTCTTAGAGCATCTCTGAGGGCCATACATCCTAGTCCATAAAGGACTTCATATCGTAGTTCAGTCTTACTGGATTGGAATCTTCAAAAGGTGGTTTTCATTGTAGATCCTCTCCTGCTAATTTCTTTCTAATTAGCAAACTTCTAGTTTGTTTGCCTGCCTTTAATACCTGATTGAAAGTTAATCCAATGGTCTTTGTCGTCGAAGGAAAATGTAATCAACATTGTTCTTGTAATTTTACAATTCAAAGGCTACAAAAGTCATGTAGATCTCTGCCTAGGTGGGGAGATCAAAAGAGAGGCAGTGAAAACCTCACTCCTTGTTACAGACCACTGCGTATGCTGTAACGACTAATGTGAAGAGTAAGTATTAATCCATATTAAGTCTTGATGCTGCGGTAAGGTAGAGCAGTGAGCAACGGGAAAATAGTTTTTTGAAAAATATTTTTTGTTATCACTTTCCTTCTGATTTTCGTGGCACAGGCTGTTCTATAGCAGGTTTAAGCATCTTCTCCAAGTCATCAAAGTCATGCTTCAACTCATCAACCTACAATTCAACAAAGACGAAATTTGCCTGAGGAGTCATGGTCATGGAGTAGTGATCATTGATGTTCCTTTTACGATCCTGTTGGATACCATTATTATCTTAAAGAAGTCGGTGTCTGTAATGAATGTAATTACCTTGCGAATGAAATCCTTAGTAAGTTGAGCATCATGAGCAGCCTCTTTTGAAACGCGTTCTACGACCAAAGCGGCTTCCTGCAGTTTGCCGTGCTCAGGAAGATTCTCTGCCACGTCTGCTGAAACCTTCTCTGCTACCGTCGCCACCTTCTCTGCTACCTCTGCTACTTTTTCAACCCCGTCAACAACAATTTCTGCCTCTCCTGAGATCATCCATTTTTCCGTCATTGTTTACTGGAATGTTGCAAATTCTTGGATAGGAAACTTGTTTTGCAAATTCATTTTTAATTCTGAATTCTGCCCAAGATACTGAAATTTCCAATTCATGCATGTGATCATGCGTTTTCTTTTCTCATTCTTTCTTTTGTGGAAAGGTTCGGATACACAAATTGCATTATGTAAGATTTCCAACAAAAATAATGGAAAAATAAGCATTGATGGGGAGAAATTAACAATGTTCAATAAATCATAATATCTTGAGATAAACCATGTACCTTCTATCCTTTTCAGTTGCTCCCACTTGTGCTTCCAGAAGGGTGGCAATAGAGACAGTAAAGATCCCAGCACCCATCTTGCCCTGCAGGGCGTCGTCCATATAAGGTTTTGTTTTGTGTTGTTTTTCTTTTATTTTTTTTTTCCAAGCAAATCAACTGCTTCATACATAATAAATTGATGGATTGAATTAATTTGAATTGTTTGTAATTTTTAGTAAGTATTCTTTATCTTTTTTTTTTTCACATATCAATTGTGAATATAAAGGAACTCCATACCAAAGAGGGAGGCTAAATCTTGGAGAAGCTGGCCCTGTTGCGGATGGTACAAACTTATCACTTGTTTCCCTAGTTTTTGAAATGAGAAGCGATATTAGTATGACGTGCTCTTTTACTAGCTAGAGATCAATCTAGTCGAGGTGAACAAACAAATTTGCATATATTGAAAGAATAAGAGGTACGCATTGGCATCCAGCTTTTTCCACGGTCCGCTTCTACTGGTAGAGAAAAACCGCAAGGCTGGAGGACCTGAATGGTGATATCCAAGCTCGGCTGTCATGGAACCATGCACACTTCTGGGAGAAACATTGCAGCCGTGCAATCGACAACGATAAATTAGCCCAAGAAGGCTTCTAAAATTGTAACCTCCGGTAGACATGGCAAACAAATATGTCGGTCTCCTCTGCAATGCCTTGTCTAAGATGCCTGGATAGGCATGCCGCGTGCATATTATATGGGTTTATGTTTATGTACTGAATTTTGGGTTTCTGAGTAGTGCTGGATGCATTTGCTTGTGGGAGGAGTCCTTGAAGGCCAAGGTGTTGAAATTGTTGTAAAGGGTAGTATACGAACACGCCAAGGGATGATGTGGGTTTTTAGTATAGTCCTATTTGGTCACTTCAAGTAATTGATTACCTACCTAACAATGCTAACAAAGCATGCCATTTGTTCCTTGCAAGTCAATACTTGTAACCCTTTCAAGGCTTCCAAAGGAAATCGTATCTTTGGCTTGTTCATATATGTTCTGGTGGCTCTCTCGAATCTCTTAAAGATGTTTGGGGTGGAGAATGTGGGAGCCAAAAAAAAAAAAAAAAATCAAAATAACGTTTTAAAAAAATATTTGGCATAAACCGTGTCCAGAAGGCTGTGAAATAACTTGGACGATTAACCATTTCTTTGAATAAATAGAGGGTGTAATCCTAGTGCTCGAGATTCTTCCACTGTAGATCACTAGAAAAAATTTAACGTTTTTCGCTTTACACTGTTTTTTCAGAAATTATTTTGCTATTTACACTAATGGTCTTTAGATTACAATAAAGTGGTTTTATCATCATATACTCTTTGTCTTATATAAATGAACGTTATCAAATTTCCAACAATTTTTTTGACGTTATATGGATGGGGTTTCGGATCTTAGATTTTCCATACGTTTGACATTTCAATAGATTGAGTGGTCAATCCAAATTAATAACACGAGTACGATCATTTATATCAGCCATCGTCGGCGCATTACCCTCATTGCTGATGCCAGACTCTTTGTGGGACAGCGTCGGACATTGCTGTTACAAGGACCCATCCGCCTCTTGTGCTTTAGAATTGCCTCATTGTTGTGCTTACCTTGGCACGAATCCACCAACTTACCCTCATTTGCTACTTGTTGGTTAACAATAATGCTATTCGTGATGCCCCAACCCCACCAATGAAAAAGCAACTTGGGCGAAACGGGCTGGCTAACGTGGGCCAAACATCTCGAGCACAAGTTATTGGCAACATTCCCAAGCGGATCACTTTGTGTTCCCTTGACTTGTGATGTCACCTGTTGCTCAACCCTGGAATTGGAAGCGAACTCCAAAATGTCCTGATCTTGCTGGAACCGATGCATGTTCTTTTCTTCCAAGCTCACCCAAGCTTCAACTCCATCACCATGTTTGGTGTCAGTAAGGAAAACTATTTCCAAAGGCTTGTGCACAGGACTAACCCTGCTGGGTTTTCCCCAACCAAAATCAATTTCATAAGAAGCAAGCTTACAATTGCTGCTAAACACACGAATATCAGCGTCCCCCTTGTTTATTTCTTCATGTATCTCTTTTAGAGAATTACTCAACATTGTTAATATGTCTTCAGAACTCACTGCCTTTGCACACTCTTCCCAGGCCTTCCTTACTCTATCATCTAGGAGAGCCACCAAGTCATGAAGTTTCACATTGCATCTGTTTGGCTCAAATCGAGCATTGACCAACCTGTATAGATTTCCAAAATAGTTCTCTGGTATTGGAAACGCTGTTCTTCCACGGAGATTCAATGAAAGGGTCAGCAGAGAAGGCCTTAATTTCCCGTGTTTTGCTTGTGACACACCGATCAAAGCCTTCCATATCAGTGCCGTCACAACCTGCACCCTGGAAGGAGGGTGTTTGATCTCCAAATTGGCACAATTAGAATAAACTGCGACTTTGGCTCTGAGGGTGGATATTGCATCTGCATTGAAGACAAACTTCTTTGTAACTATCACTCTTCCATCATCTTTGGGCACCGGAGTACCAAACCCCGATGCATCTCTTGCTGGAAAAAGCAATCCCGCATCAAAACTAGGCGATATAACTTCATGTAACCCTGCCCGGCAAGCTTTAGCCCAAGTATTTAGGAACAAACCTACAGAGGCACCATCAAGTACCTTATGTGAATTGCACATACCAATGGCTAATCCACCACAGTCAAATTTGTTGACCTGAATTGCCAGTACCACAGGACTAACTTCCGTCTCATTTTCAATCGGAAGCAAACAGTTCAGCAGCTTAACATCACGAGGTTCTCCAAGTATAAATTGATCGATACGACCATCCACTTTGGCTTCCAAGAATAGTGCCCCCGCATCATTGCAATTAACTAGGCGATCATCTTCTATGAATCTCCCTGCCAGTGGATAATACTTGGTTAACGACTCGGATAATGATCTTTCTAATTGGTTGCATCTTTCGTCAATATTGGTTGCAGTCAGGTTGCCGTCGTCCGGCGAGAAGAATAAAATTATTGGCATGTATGCTCGAGGGGCAAGTTGATCAATGAATGATGTCTTCAAGTTCCTTAGATGATGTGGAGTCGGAATTGATGGTTTTATGAACTTCTTTGATAGGATTTGAACCATCATTGTTCTACCTGACTCCTGAGAATGCATTTTTTTTTAATTTTGTAATTAAGTTGTGGAATTGAGACACAACATGGGCAAAAAACTTCGTGGAAGCAAATATATGACAAAAGCTTAGGCAAGCTCTTAAATACTGTGTCGAAGCGAAGGTCATTGGGGGAAACTTTCCTATGAATCAAAGGAAAAAAAGTCACCAGTGGACGGTTGGAAAAAGAATTGTTGCTTGGAATGCCTGTTGAATTCTTTAATGGAGAAACTTGGACAATAAATGCTGCCTTCTTAATGAGACTTCAGTCGGTTCGTTCCTCCCATAAATAACAATTACGTTTCAATTTACACTGACAAAACTGGAAAAGTAACCTTCTCAATTCATTAAGAACTGTATAACTTGTAAATAAATGCTGACATGCTGACCTTGTCGCCTTTTTTTTTTCCCCCTCCTTTTCCCTTCAAGTCTACTTTATAAATTATTATTAATTTTAGAGGGCCACTAGACGGTAACGCGTAAAATAATCACAGGAGAAACAATGCATCCGAGAAAGAGCAATAAAGTAATTTCAAACACTTTAAAAATTCGTTTGCTTATGGCAGCCAAATAATTTTCTCTCACTTGACTAGCAACATTTGATTTATCTCTATTTCTCATACCTCCGACGCTTTCACTAAGTATTGGCGTTAAAAATTGTCTATTTTAAGATTTTTATCAATTTCAACAAGCCTTATGTATTGAAATATAGATTGTAATATACATCACATGTTTATCACATAATTCTAGTATGACATTTTACTGTAGACGATTATGAATTCTTCTGAAGTAAAATTTCTACCATGGCATTCCATGCGGATGATCATAAACTCTTCTAAACTAATTTTCTTGAGTCATGGGGTAAATTAGATGGTCAAATCCTATATGACTATAACATAGTTTTCAAAACCCCTTTTGCTTGCAATCTCATTTAATATCTCCTCAGTGCCTTTGTTTTCATTTTCTTGTTAGAATACTTTTTATTAATAATATTAAAATATTTTTAAATAACATTTTTATTAAGAATTCAATAATAATATAACCCTTTTAGTAAAAAATAATTTGTATAACTATAATTTTAAATTTAATTTGAATATTGATGAATATATTTAATTTAAATTATATATATAATTACATATTTTTAAATAAAATTTTTATAAATATAAAATCAGTTCTCTCTTTTACTAATATATATATGAAAATTTTATTTAAAAGTAAGTGATAATACTAAAAAATAAAAAAACTAATTATTATGTTAAAATAATTTTTTAAAATATGTTAATAATTTTAACTTTTGTGAATTCAAATATATTTTTTATAATATTATTTTTGTATGCAATAAATAATATATGTCTAATTTAAAATAAGACTTTATGTGGTTATGCCTTTAAGGAATTAAATGATTCCTTGTTTATGATTGTCGGACATCTAATATGAATTAAAAAAAAAAAAGGCTACTTAAAGGTTTGGCCATCGATTGGTCTTTAGTGTACAAAGAAATTATTAATTCCTTGACATCATAGCCGTAAAGGAATTGTACTTACAGTTCCAAGAAACGGACCGCAGGGCCGACGAAAATAAGAGAATTGACCCAAAAAATCTTAAGCACGATAAACGATTGTGCTCAATGGGTTTTAAACCCGTCACTACCATGTTTAAAAGTGTATTGCCAACCATGAGATAGATGACTTTCTTAGTAGCTATTGCCTTAGGAATTCTAAATTCCTTCTTACGGTTGCAAGGCAACTAATTAATTAGGGCAATAAAAACATGTTTTGTGAAAGGATAATGAGTAACCAATTTTATGTCACGTAACGAAAAGGACGGCTGTGATTCATTGTTTAAAGTTTAAGTGCATTTATGTTAAAAAAGAAAAAAAAAATGTAGTAACTTGTGAAACGCCTAACAACTAATAATATTTAATATTAAATAAATTGACATTATTAATTATTAGAATATCATAAAAATAAATTATTATTTTATTATTAATAATATAATTAAAATATATTAATATTTTTAATTTATTTATCTAATTATATCAAATATATTAATTAAAAAATATTTAATTACTTATTAAAATTTATAGTATTACTTATGATAAATATTGCAAAACTTTTTAAAGAAAAATCACTATGCACTCTAATTGTTTTATAATTAAATTTAATTTATGATCAATTATAAGTATTTATAATAATACAGTCATTACAATTTACTTTAATGTTTTAATTGTTATTTTGTTTAATAGATTAAACTTTTCATAGTAATATAAACAAGTTAATATTTACTTAAGTGTTATAAATTTTGCATTTTATTATTAGTGAATAAATCTACTATTATTATAAATTTTAATATAGAAGAGAAATCATGTAAAAATTAAATAGTAAATTAAGTTTTATATTTATAAAAGTAATTATTACTAATATTAAAAAAATTATTTATCAAATAAGAAGTATAAGAGAATATTTAAAGTTTGTGGAAAGATAGTTCTATTTTATGGATAAGTTCCTCACTAATATTCTTATGACAAAACTCATTATCATAAAGATTATTGAGTTGTGAGTTATGAACTATATAAAATCATATTATTAAATTGACTAATTTTACAACAAGATTTAAAACTTCAAAATTAATAATAAATGACTCTTTTTTCCATACAATTCATTTTGAATTCATTAACTCTTGTGTATGGATTATTTCAAATTTATCACAATACTATACAAGAAAAGTATAATATTAATAAATTGGTCATTATGTTTATTTAAAAGGAAATGAGAGAAAAAAAAAATAAGTGAGTCACTAATTTAATCTTATTGTCAAGAAAGTTAATAAAGGAATAAAAGTGAAAGTTTCCTCGTCGGGAATCGGAGTCTCACTGTTTACTTCTCGGTGAAGTGTTTGGCGAGAAAAATCAGAGTTGAGATCGGGTCAACTCTAATGTCATTTGTTACGGGGTCATTACTTTCTTCTCAAAAAGCAGTCTGTTGGGGTGTGTAGTATACCCGCTTATATGACTCAAGATTCCCCTTTTCCTTGACAATGTGGGAGTGACACCCGTTACACATTCTCCCACATCAAATTCGTCAACGTCCTCGTCGATATTCTTGGACACACATCGAACCGGTGAAACTAGGGTTCTTGGCATTCCGCAAGGTCCCACGGTAGTTGGACACGCACCGAGCTGGTGAAACTGGGGGTTCTCAACATTCAGCACTAAGTCAAGGTTCCACGGCAGGATGGGTAAGTTTTGATACCACTTGTCACAGAATCATTACCTTCTTCCCAAAAGACAGCCTGTTAGAGTGTGCAATACCCATACTTATATGACTTACGATCTCCTTCTTTCTATCTGATGTGTGATGTGGGAGTCGAGTTGTACCTAACCCACATATATCTGAGACATAACCCGTCCGTGACATTCTCCCCCACTGAATTTATCGACGTCCTCGTAAGGAATCGGGGTCTCTGTACCTACTTCCTAGTGAAGCGCTCGGCGAGAAACATTAGAGTTAGGATCGGGTCGATTCTGATACTACTTGTCACGGGGTTATTACCTTACTAAAAAGAGGGAAAAGAAAAAAGGAGAATAAATGTCATTTCTATAAAAAAAAGTTTGATACTATTAAAGAAATTACTTAAAATGCAAGATTTAATTTGATAAAGAAAAAAAAATAACTTAATATATTTTGAATCAAATTTAATTAAAATTTCTCATAATATTTGACATTTTGATTCTAGTGTTACTATTCATGTATCCATAATGATACACAAATTCATTATAATTCAATTATTTCAATTGATATAAAAATATGAGTATTTTTAATGTATTTTTTATAAATATTTAATATTAATTAAAATATGATAAAATTTTTAAAAAATCTTATTTACTGTATATTATAATATTAGAATTAAGTATAGTATAATAAATAAAAATTTTGTTTACTTATAATATAAATGTTTAAATTATATATTCAACGAAAATTAGTAAGATAAGTTAATGATGAGATCTTTTCAGATCTAAATTTTGCTACCTTCATAATATGTATGTATTGCATTAAGTGTAAGTAAACTAAATAAAGTAGAGAAAAAGCCACAAGAAGTTTCTAACTTCTTAAAATTATATATATTATTATTTGTTAACCTTTTAACACTATAACCTTTAATGAAAAATTATATTTCATCATCTTTATCAATAATATTTGACTTTATAATTATAAATATTGTTTTCAGGAAAAAATCAATAGTCAAACACCTAAAAGTATATATAAAAAAATTAGAAGTAATTAGACAAAAGACAAAAATTATAAGATCTTATCATAGCAATGAATATTATACAAAATATAATAATTTGGGACAATGTCAAAATCCATTTATGAAATTTCTCAAAAGTTATGATATATATATA
Organism: Bruguiera hainesii; assembly: GCA_023213295.1. Classification (NCBI taxonomy): domain Eukaryota; kingdom Viridiplantae; phylum Streptophyta; class Magnoliopsida; order Malpighiales; family Rhizophoraceae; genus Bruguiera; species Bruguiera hainesii. The sequence continues at coordinate 6,990,121 of JAHOYR010000011.1, read as the reverse complement.
CAAAAAATTATATCAAGTACACTAGAGCAAAATGTGTGACAAAAAAATATAATCAAATATTAATGTATATAATCAAGTGTGTAATGAGTAATTATACCTTACTTAAATCTTTGTGGATGTATAATCAAAACCATCAATTATTTATTAAATAAAACTCTTAATAAAATAATTCAAAGTACTCTTATTAAATTATAAATAAAAAGAAAACTTAATTTAAGACACCTGAATATTTAGAGTTGTTTAATGAAAGCCAGAATCCATATAAAAAGAAATTATAATTTCAAATAATCATTGATTACTTTATTAGTCACTTAAAAAAATCTAAAAGGTATATAATCCTAGTTCGAGAGTTATAAAAACTAGTAATGTAAAATTTATTGAGAATTGTGAAGTTAATGTGAATAATAAATGTCAAAATATAAATATAAAAGAAATTAAAGTAAATATTTATTTACCTATAATAGTTTCTCCATTCATTATAATACCAAATATTATTTAAAAAATTAAAGGATAATTAGACAAAGAGACACTTCCCCAAAAATTAACTCATAATTGACTAATGTAAATAAACTATAAGGGGTAGTATTAAGAAAATCTCAAAGAGAAAAAAGATTAATTATCTCGGACAATTATATAATTTATTTGAAAAAGTCAAAATTTTATTATAAAAATTAATAAAAATCTAGTTTCATTTTTCACATATCTTAAAAGTATTGATCTAATTATGGTATTGGTGGTTTAATATGTTTCAAAATTACACTATATAGATGTAAAGACTATCTTTCTTATTGAAAGTCATGAAGAAGAGATTTACATGAATTAACTTGATTTTTTTTTTCCTCATAAAAGGTAAAAATCAAATAGTATGGAGATTAAATAAGTCAAAATATAAATTAAAATAAGTTTTCTTATAATATTATATTAAATTCAATGATATCATAATATTTTTATTTAAGAAAAAATATTGTTAATTAATGTATATACCAAAAGATGAGTGAGAGAAAATTTATTTTTTAATCTTATATATTGACAATATATTACTTGTTGTTAATATTTTACATATATTAAGTGAGATTAAAGAATTATTTTGAAATTTTTTTTTAATAAAAGATATAAGAAAGATATTAATGATTGCTTTAGAATAGTTATATCAAAAAAATTTTAGAAAAATTTAACATAAAAAAGTGTTTAATTGGGTTATTCCCATACAAAAAGGTGACAATTTAATCTTATGTAATATTTTAAGAATGATGTGAAATGTAAAGAAATAAAATTAATTTCATATGTCACTATTATTGGTTACTTAATGTATTTGCTAGTTAGTATTAAATTATATATCAATTTTACGATCATAATATTAAGTAGGTACCTTATAATGGACCATTACAAATAAAATATCAGCTTACTTGTAAAGAACAAAGAATTACATGCATAGTATAAAAAATTCAAACACTTAGATATAATTGGATATTTAAATTCAAATTTATTAAATGTATTGATAACAAAAAATTTATTTTTAATTATCTATTTCTGTTAAGAAAAGGAGCAATATTATGAAATAATGAAAAATTATCTATTATATGAAAAAAAAAGTTTGTGACATGATTTAAGGTTATAATTAATGTATTATTACTATGAAACATTATTTCAAGAAGTATAATTGTCAATGTCATTACTAAGTCGTAGAAACTTTATATGATAATTTTACAGCAATATTTTTTATCTAAGAATAACAAATATTTAAAAGGTATTAAACTTAATAAAAATTGAAATACTTTGTCATTAAAGAGAAGATTAAAAACAAAGAGTATTTATAAAATACCAATTAATCTCATAATAATAGATTACTATGAAAGCTCACAACTAACATTATGTAAAAAAGATACTTTTAAAATAGGTTATAGTTATACTAATAATAATTAATGATGTTTTATGTAATGATAATCATAGTTCACTTATGTATTTATAATATAAATTATATATTTTCTATTATTTTATGATAATGTACACATTATTATTTTAAAATTAATAAAAAAAAAGTTTTTATAAGATATTAGTGTAAACTATTATGAAATTATATATATATATATATATAATGTGTCATATATAATAAATTATGAGTGATGTAGTATATAAAAGAGATTGTTTTAGATATATAAGATATAACTTTTATAATTCACATTAAACAATTTATCATATTATAATATTGTGATAAAATTATAAGATTTTGTTATCATTATTTATGTATAACGATTAATATAATAGATTATAATTTGATCAAATGGAATAATATTATAATGTTCTCAATTAATAGTATTAGAATATTGCTAAACAATGTTATTATTAAGAACTTAATCATAATATGATTTGATTAATAAAAAATAATTTTGTAGATTATACTAGTAAGAACTATAATCTCAAACTTAATTTATACATTGCTAAATGTATTTAATTTAATTTATATAGTTGTGTATGTGTATACATATATATATATATAATTGGTTTTCTTTTTTTTAATATATACAAAAATTCTATTTAAAAACATATGATAACAATAATCAAAAAAGAAAAATTACTTATCAAATTTAACTAAATTTTTTAGATATATTAATAATTTTAATTATCTTAAATTCAAATATATTATTTATATAAATATATTAAATTTTAAAACTTTAAAAATTGAGATTTATGATGATAAATTTATTAATAAATCTAACATTCTTTGGTTACAAATACAATTTTTTATTTAAATTCTAATTTTTTTAATTATATAGAAATTATTTAATTGATAAGGAAATTTTGAGCATTTAAGATAAGTTTAATAAGAAGAGAATTTACAACTAAACATTTAGAAGAAAGTACACATATCAACAAAGCACAACCACTAATCTATCTATTATATCATCATAATCATATTATGTATTGAAAAACTAATATGCTTAATTATAATTATTAATCTTATATTTATTTTAAATTAATATTTCTAATTATTGAAAATCCTAAATTAAATTATTTTGATATGGGTTATTCATAGTAGGCTCCTAATCCCACTAGGTTTCAATCTTCAATTAAAATTTCTATTATGAAAATATGCCCCAATACAATTATAAAACAACTTTGCTAATCATGCTAGGAATATGATCAAATTAATTCATTAATCCTAATCCAACAATGATTTTGGTATTTTGGTCAGACGCTATATTTAATCTAAAGTCCAATTGCATGGGATTGCAAGTAGGGCCTACCCAGTCTTTGCCGCAACACTAGGGAAACATATTTCGGTGACGAGGGGGGACGAGGGCAGCAGCGAGTGACGCGTGTGCACTGGAAATGCTTCCCCAGTGTTGCGGAGTTGTAAACTTGTCGTGCGTGCCAGCACGAGCACGCACGGATAGCCTGCGCCGCTCCCCTCACCGCAGCCGCAAGGCTAACCCATTGCAGGCTACGCGAGAAAAGAGTTTTGCATAATAGCATCTTAATTGTGCACTGTTAGAGGGTTTGCAAACGAATCAGAACATTCACAACTTAAAATGACAAGATGTAGAAAATTTGTGACTTAATTAAACTAGTAGGTCTAGGTCACCATGGTACTTTTTCTTTCATTATTAAATGCCAAATTGTAATTCGAGTATAATTGTTTTCCAGTCTTTTTGGGCATCTCTTTGTAAATGTCCTCTTAATGAAGCATAGCCACTCATTAAAAAAAAAAAAAGAAATTTAACGAAAAAAAAAAAAAAAAGGCTATGAGCTCATACGAGCAAATTTATAGTTTAAAGAATTCACTAACCTTTTCTCTCAAAATGCTTCCCCTGGAGCTGATCTCTTATCAAGATCTTAAATTGTGCATACGCTTAGAGTGGCATACTCTTCCCATTTGCCCTTGAATCTCCTCTTTGGGATACGGCATCAGCTTCCTCAGTGCATCACACAATTAGTCAACCATTTTCTGATCTTTGAGCAATTCCAATGAAAGGTTATGTCATGTGAAAATAAAACAACCCTAAACCCTAAACCCTAAATACCGGTGATTCTGATTGTTCTTTCCATTGTAATTTTGGAAACTTCTGAACCTTCCATGTGTAAGTCCCTCCTTCAGGTTGCTTTTGAACCGAAAATTTCTCTCCTTTTCCTTGACAATTCATGACATGTACTTCTGCCCCAAATGCACAACAATCATCAACCAGGTAACCATTGGAGGCGTCAGTGAACGCTTTGAGTGGAATCAATTGGGGGAAACCGTGTCGAGTGTTCAAAGCATGGTGGCGCCTTGTTCTTCTATCCGCACTAGACACATTGGTCTTGTTCACTTGCATGAGCAGGGCATCAGGGTAAAAGGAAAATACATATGTATCTCACCTTTAACAGTCAAGTATTGGTCCCGAATCTGATCATAAACAAAAAATTTAAACCTCACATTAACACCAAAGGCCGTAGCTTTATCTGCCAGTGCCAGATAAAGAGATATGTGACCCTCCCCGCATCCTTTCAATTCTCCATCAGAATATAGCAACAATTTCCTTCAAAGTTGTGATCAGTAACAAGCTGCACAAAGGTGGATGATCATGAAAGGAAAAGAAAAAAAAAAAACAGCCAAATAATGTCAATGATGGAATTCAATCAACCCACCATTTGCAGCCTCCTGCTTCAAAATCACTGGATTCGTACATCTCAGCAGTTGTCTTTCTGAGTAGGGCAGACAAGAATGACTCAATCTTGAGCGTGTAATGATCAGGCGGTTGGTTCCTTTTCGAAATTTTAATTTCTGGTTGACAGTGTAAAACATTAATTGATCCATACAATCTTAGAGAATGTTTTGTTTTCGGTGAACGAGTACCTTTGATAAAAGGTTTAAACTTTAGAAGGTAAGCTGTCCTTGCAATAAGCCTTAGTGTGTAATTTATTTATATATAATTTATACACGCATTTTTTAATATAGAAAAAGATGGATATAAAAAGGGTTTAGTTTACCATAATCATCGCCAAGGGCATATGGAGGAACGGGATGCAGGATAATTACCTTCATTTTCATCTGATCTTCCATTGAAGAGGTATTGCATCCCCCTGCGCTCAGACTATCTTCTATAGGATTAGATATATTATAAACTAGACAAAATTTTGAGATGGAACAATCGGCGAAATATTTTTATTATTTGAGAAAATTTAGTTTTGATCATAACAGCAGATTGAAAATAAATATCAAATAACAAAATAATTATAAGATAAAGTCATATATAAAATAATAAAGTCATATATAATGTAAGTAATTATTTACAAATATCACAAAGTATCCTGATCTACATATGTATCAAAAGGAAAGACTTCCTAAATGTTAAAATGAATCAAGTTAAAGGGTGGAAAAAAAATGGAATCACTCTTATTAAAAGGTGAAACAGGATATTTGACAAGTTGACAAGAAACACCATCAATGTTAACTTCTTTAACTAAACTTAAAAGACCACTAAAAATTAAACTTCATTTAAAGAGAGAAAAAATGATTAAGACGAGAATGTCAGAGTACAAATAAAACTAATGCAACATATTGAATAGATGATTGACTAGAAAGTTTCAAAGAGACAAGTTCAAATAGGTATCTAACTTTACAGTTGATCCCAAGTATTTAGCTCGTTTGTGAATTTTATATATGACAACCAATAGAAAAGACTACATAATTGACTCATAAATATAAAATTTAAGGTAAGATTAGGATTTAAAAAAGTAATAGATAGTCAAATTAGAAGTAGAAATATGTTTAGTATGGCTAACATGCATTTAGAAATTATCATTAGTATAAATAACTAGTGTATTATGAGTCACATGTTTTGATTGAAAAAGTATGAGATTAGAAGTCATATAATTATAACAATCAGAATCAAAAAACCAAGATTTTAATTTACCTAAAATGAGTAATAGGGCATGTGACAACATGTCGCCGCCTAGCAAGGTTAAGAATGTAGCAAATGGATGTAGATAGGCCCTAATAGAGGAATAGGATGGTGATAAGACTATTGCCAACGAGTGCATTTATATTTGAATAGATATTGGGGATCAAAGTAAATCATATGCTTATGAGTGTATAATCTAATTAGTTCTCACCATTTGTGTGGCTAGTGTAGTACCTAGGATCAATTTTAAAAAGATAAGGACATTACTATCTAAAGATAACCTTAAGATGACTTAAAGTTGCCACTAACAATTTAAGGTATGATTAGAACACTATAACCACCAAATTAGTTGACCTATCTTTAAAACTAATGAGACTCAATCTTCTTTACTAGGATTTTTTGGGGTTTAAGATATTGTTACACTTAGAAAGGGTTGTGTCCAATCCTAATGCCTATTATAGACGACAATACCATTGTTTATATAGCTTTACTTGTTTTGCTTCTTCTTGTTAATATTTTATGTGTTTTTCTCCCTATGTGACATGTAGACTATTTGTTTTAAATACACATACACACATATACATTATGGTTTGAGGAATTTAGATAAAATAAAAGTAATATAGGGAATACAAGCAATGCAAATGAACTTAGTATGTTGTTTTTTAAATAGTTAGAGTTGAAATATCTATCTTATTAATTAACATTTTCTATTTCACTAGCCTCTAACCTATATGGGTTTGGCCTCAATGAGTTTTAGATTAAAAATAAGTTTTGGGAAAGTTTAGATGTATTTTTTTAGGCCCAACACTCTGATTAGGAATTTGTCTAACTGTGAGATGATTTTAAAAAAGATCTTCTATTTCAAGACATGGTCTCGAGAAAAGGTCTTAAGATGCCTTTAAAGAGAATCCCTTAGTGAAGGAAAATGTAGTGACTGATGCATTATTTCAAAAGTATGCCCTTCTTTTTACTTTAAATGTAGAATTATTAGAATTTAAGTGCATTAAAGACTTATATGCTAATGATCTTGATTTTGCTAATGTTTACAAAACTTGTGAGAATATGGCTTTTGAAGAATTTTATAGACATAAGGATTATTTGTTTAAAGAGAACAAATCATGTATGTCTATAAGTTCCTTATAATGCTTATAAGTTCCTTATAAGAAATACTTATGTGTGAGGCTTATAGGGGTGGTCTAACGAGCCATTTTAAAGTTAGGAAAACCCTTAATGTTTTAATTGAAATTTTTTTTTGGCTCTATATGAAACAAGATATTAAGAAGATGTATAAGAAGTGCATAATATGCAAATAAGGTAAATTTAAAATTTTACCTCATAACTTGTACACTCTTTTACCTATACCTAGCCAACTTTAGGTTAATTTATTTATCAATTTTATATTAGGCTATCACAATTAAAAAGAGGTAGAGATTTTGTATTTATTATTGTTGACAAGTTTTCAAAAATGACACACTTCATCTCATGTCATAAAATTGACAATACAAATAACGCAATAGAATTGTTTTTTATAGAGGTAATACGTTTATATGGCATACCTCGAAGCATTTTCAAATCAAGGTATAAAGTTTTTTAACTACTTATAGAAGACTTTATGGGGTAAGTTAGATATTAACTAATATTCTCAACTACTTACCATCCACAATAAATAGGTAACCCTAAGTAGTTAATCAAATTCTTTCTACTTTATTACATGTTATTATTTACATGAATTTAAAAATATGGGAAAATTATTTTTCATATGTAGAGTTTGCATATAATAAGAGTGTTCATTCTACCATCAATTCCTCTCCATTTAAAATTATGTAAGGTTTTAATCTTTTGACTCCTTTGGATTTGATGCATTTACCTGTTGATGAGTATATTAATTTAAATGGTGAATGTAAGGCAAAAATGGTAAAAATGTTGCATGAAAATATGCAGCAATAAATTACATAATGAACTAAGTAATATGCATTTCATGCCAACAAATGGCAAAAAAAAGTAATGTTTGAACCTGATGATTAGGTTTGAATGCATATATGTAAGGAGAGGTTTCTAACTCAGAAACATTCAAAACCATAGTTTAGAGGGGATGGTCCATTTCAAGTGGTGGCACAAATTAATGATAATATTTATAAATTGAACCTTTTTTATAAGTACAATGCAAATGCAATATTTAATATTGTTGATATTTCTCCTTTTGATAGAGGTGATGATTTGAAGGCGAATCCTTTTGATAAGAGGGGGAATGATGAGATTCATGATGTGTTTATACATGAAAGGTTTCTAAGGATCCACTAAGTATTCAATAAGGACTAATAACATGTTATAAAGCTAAAAGGATGAAAAAGGCACTTAAGGTGTTGATTAAAGACATTTGGGCCAAGGAAGTTAATTCAAGCCTGAAGGGTAACAAAGTATTTATTAATGCAAGTTAAGGTTTTATTAATTATATAAGTATGCTAAATCAACCTAAATCAAATCATTGTGAAGAGTTGAAGTAACAAAGTAATAGAATTAGTAAGTTAGACTTATCGCGAAGTCTAAAGAACAGAGGATAAGGAATGGACTAGTCATAAAACTAGTTACATGACTAGTTTGTTGTTGGAAGGTTAGACCAACACTAGTTTTAAGTTAATCGGTGAATTAGTTTAATACTGACGCATAGCTTTGCAAATCTGACTGAATCAACCTCGATTCATTTTCTTTTAGCTTATTTAAAAAGTTGTTCTCATTTTTAGGATTACAGTTGTTAATTTAACTTATAAATAAATTTGATTTCATTATTAAAAAGTGAGAATTTAATCTTTCAATTTTTCATTAAATTTTACAAATTTATCAAGATTTTTGTCTTATGATGTTCCAACCTAACTTATCACTACCATATCTCTTCTTTCTAAAGTATGACATTCATATTCTTTTTTATACTTTTAGTCTATATTTTTTAAAAATATTAGATCTAAATTTATACTTTAAATTCGTATTCTTTTAAATATTTAGTCAACATTTTACTTTTATTAAACCTAATTTAAATTTCTTAAAGTTTTGAAATTTTTTTTTTTTTTTACTTATGAGTTTCATTGTGCTATATAGGATTCACATTAAGTACCTTAAGCACTTTCTTTTTAGACATACCTCATACCTTATTACCCTGAAAGACTCAAGTGATCCTTCTCTTTTTTTTTTACTTACTTTATGAGCTACTCTCTGGTCTTTTCTAATAGCCTTTTGCTAACTGACACATCAGAGTGCTAAAACTAGTTGTCAGTCTAACACCCTATAGCCTCTTTTTGCCTTGTAAAAGCCATCAAACCTATCCTATCATAAACCAACCTCATCACCATCCATTTTGAATCAAGTTGATTTGCCAAGTAAAGCAATATATGATTCCCTATATTGTATTTTAGATTGTCGTATAGATACAAAGATAATTTCCAATCACATATAAGTGAAGATATATAAGAGCTAAGTCACAAGTCCAGATTAACTCCAATTATATGTCAAATAATTAATATGAGCTAACAAAACTATTTGTAACTACCAATATAAAATGCCCCTGACTCATACTCATCGTAATTACTCTTTTGAGCATGTCTTATAACTTTGAAAATGATTGTATCTTGAATTTGTAATAAGCAGGTGAGGCAAGCATTTTCAACTTGACAATTTTTGGTTAAAGTTAAAAATGACTCAAACCTTAATGATGTCATGCTTAACTACTTATGTAAATGAATGAATTATATACACATAATGGTGGCGCAAAAAAAAAAAAAAATATATATATATATATATATATATATATATATATATATATATATATATGTTTGTAATTAAGTAGAAACTTTTTTTACGAAGTACTTAAAAACACTTACCTAGTATTTCATCTTTAAACTATTGATACTCTTCCTATCATTATTTAAATCCGTTGAAGTGCATTGTAGTTCTCACTTATAGTAATAACGTAGGTATGTCGTCTATCTCCAATCTCTATGCATGGCAACACGACCAAAATGATCCCTCCATGCTTGGAGCAAAATAGGACCAGATGCCATTTTGTACTATTTTCTTTTTCCATAAAGTTAGTTCTTCTAAGTTATATAATATAATATGAATGTGTACTTTTTTTGTGTGTCTATGTGTCTGTGTGCGTGTATGCGTGCTAGAGAGTAACTTGGAAAAAAAATCACTTTAATAGGAATGTGAGCCCAAATAGATTAAAGCACAGGCTATGCGATTAAGGTTTACTTTTGGATTTCGTGCTTATAGGGGGGAAAGAGAGAGAGAGAGAAAGAGAGAGGAAAAAGGGTCATAAAGCTAGAGACATGGTCGAGGCTTACTTAAAGGATACAAGTCCTTTTATTGCAATATTGTGACATGATAAAGAGATTTTTTTCAGACCAAATCCCTAAATTAATAGATAATATTGATTTTCTATTATTGATTAACATTATAAGTTTTATCCAATAAAACCCAAAGCACCAAAATAATTGAGTAAGTTTTCTTTCATTTCTTTCTTCTTTCTTTTGTTGGGTTTAATCAATGAAATAATTTTTTTTTTCTTTTTGGTGTACTTAAAATGGTGAAATACTAATTAGACATTTAAGAGAGGGAATCCTGTTATTAATATAATATGGTATAGTTACATTATTAGAAAATACAATAATATAAATATAGATTAACAAATAAATGTAATAAAATGATATGTTTATAAATAACTCGTTCAAATACATGCAATACTAATGAAATTTGTCATTATAAAGATAAGTCACATAACAATATTCAAAATAACATATAATAATTAGTAGGAAAAACTCATTATTTTGTGAAAACTCTTTGTAAAAATAATATTATTTAAATCAAATAAATAATGGGTCGTTTAATAAGAAAATTTTTTGACAAAAATGAAAGTAATATATATTAATAGTAAGTGGCATTTGGTTGAAAAGGAATGGATTACATGTAAATTTTTGTCAAGGTAGCTTGAGATCTATTAGTAATTATCAATCAATTAATAAAACAAAAAGAATGTCAATTCTATGTATAAGGCAAAAAAAGTAAATTTTCTTTAATAACATTTGCCTGCCTTTTTCTTTAACAATTTTTTATACTCTTTTTAGTCACTCCTCCATAATTTTTATCATATGACAATTTATGTGACACCACATATACCAAATTTTTCCGAGTTAACTACCACATTAACAATTTAATGACAATATAATAATAATTTTTTTAAAAAAATTCAAAAAATTAGAAATTAATTTTGTAAAGCATAAAAAGTTCTAAAAACTGAAAAAATATTTAAAAAATAGAAATTAATTTTGAAAAATTCTAAAAAATCAGAAATTAATTTTAGAAAAGTAAACAAAAAAATCTAAATTAATTTCTATAAATAGAAAAAAAAATTCTACAAAATTTAATTTTGAAAAATTCATAAAAACATTCTAAAAGTTTCTAGAAATTCTTAAAAAATTCTGAATACAATTCTAAAAAGCTTTCGAAAGATAGAAATTAATTTTGAAAAATTATAATATCTACTCTATCATCGTCGAGCTCTAATACACTATGTTGGCCAATGCCCTCTCCTGACACCTACGACAATACCTCCGGAATGCTCCTAAACCTTTCTATCTTCTCGCATAACTCCCTCGTGTCCACTTGCTTGCTCCCGGGTGCCCTCTTCCACGTCTTCCTCCTCTACACCACCTCCACTTGCCTCTTCTTTTTTTTTTTTTTTTTATAATTAATTTCTAATTTTTTAAACTTAATTCTTATTTTAAGAATTTTTTTCTTTTTAAATGTTTTTTTTTTACTTTTATAATTAATTTTTAATTTTTAAAATTTTTATTATTTTATTATTATAAAATTAATGACATGACTTATGATTTGACAAAATTTGACATGATTGACAGAAAAAAATATAAAAAGTTGATAATAAAAACATGATAAATACGATTTTAAAAGAAAGACTGCAAATATAATCTCTTTAAAAAATTAAAAAAAACGTTGTGAGCGTAAATTTATTTGATTTTTTTCTTCTCTTGTACGTAAAGACAACCAGAAGAAATGGTGCAAACAGGAGAGTCCTTCGTCCGCCGAAAAATCAAATATCAAACAATAAATAGATATAATAGAGCTGGGAACAGCAGGTCAAGGGGGGGGGGGCGGGCGGACTATTGAATTTTGTTGACTTGTCCCCACGCTTATTCGTTCGTTGCTAGTTGTTATTATCGCTCCTATTATTTTCTTCGAGGTTTCAATTTCTAATTGGCTCGTCAATTGATTCGAATTTTCTTCAAAAATATTGGTTGGAATTATATATCTCCAATTTAATTCCAAGAATAGTTCTCCTACAACTTTTCAGGTCGTTTAACGTAGAGTTGACCCGTGGTCGAATTGGTTTCTTAGGAAAATTTGTTGCGGGTCAATACAGGAATTATTTGAAATCATTTTAAGCTAAACTACAAATAATAATAATAATGACGATGATAATAATGATGATGAAATTGTTATGAAATTATTTGTTAGTATTCTTAGTTTTTGATTCTTTTTTTTCTCATTACCATAGGTCATAGATTTTGTTGATTTTTCTCATGACATTGTTTTCACTTTTCACTTCACATCACCTCATCTTCCATTATATCTAAAGCTTGAATTGACTTTTTTTGTTTTTTTAAGTGTATATTCTTGGAATAAAGTAGACAAAATGCTTTCGAAAATTATAAAAAAGAAAAATAGAATTAAGGATGAGATTTAACTTTGGCAAATGATAACTCAAACAAGAAAAATGATTTAATCCAACATTGACCCACCTGAGATTTGAGAGTTTAATAACCCAAAACCAGAAGTAACCCGAAAAGAACCCGTCCGACCCGATTTAACAATGTAGTAGCCTTTTTATTCATTTCCACCGTTAACCGAATGACATTGCATGCAGTCATCCAGCTCGGCTTCTCTCCGCTCTCCGACGCGGCCAGGCCACGTAGGCCAGACAGAACGAGCGAGCCGCTGTCATTATTTTTCTTTCTTGTTTTGTGTTTTTTTTTTTTTTTTTTTTTGGGGGGTCTTGTTTGGGTCAATGCATCATCAAGTATTACGACCTGTCGACCCTCCTCCTCTCTCCTCTTCCCCGTTTCCTCCTGGTTTTCGGAGTTAGGGTTTCTTGCTATCCATGACATAATCATCTCCCTCCCCCTTCTCTCTCGACATTTCCACACACACGCACACGCACACACTTCGTCCTCTTCGTCTTGGTTTCTTCGTAATTTTCAATTCAGAGGTCCTCAACGGAGTTTCGCTTCAGAAGGTATACGCCTTTCTGTCTTCGTTGCGATTTTTATGTTATTTTTTATTTTTTATTGTTTTGATTTACGCCGAAAACTTCTTTCTTCTTCTGCATATCATTTCGTATTACCATCCAATCCTTCAATATAGTCTATGGTATTTGCAGTATTCGTGAGTATTAGTTATTTAGTTATCAGTTCATTTTTTGTTTCTTTTTCCTGATTGCTTCATTGACTGGTCGATTCGGTGATATAAATTGTTACATGATTATGGTAATGGATACTTGCGGGGCTTGTTGATTAGGGTCAGGGCATCTTCGGGTATGGAAGCGTCCGGTAGTAATTCCACCGATAGGGACCCGTACAGGGGCTCTTCGGGAGGGAATGGCAGCAATTCCATTCCCAGGAGATACGGAACGCTGTCGCCTTCCGCCTTTATTCAGGCCCCGATTTCCACCTTGTTGGAGTATTCGGGTCTCCTGAGAACTTCCAGGTCTAGTCATCAAGACATGGAGTCTTTGATCGATGGAGCTGGACCCATCTCTCCCCAACTTCCCAATCACCGGCTCGATGATTCTGCTTCCACTACTGTGCCTGCCAACAATGGAGAGGTTGCTATCAGGATTATTGGTGCTGGGGAGCACGTTCACGAGAGGGATGCCTCTGGCTTGGTCATTGGTGTTCAAAATGAGGTGTCCACCCAGCAGCCCTTTGCTGCTTCAGCATCTGATGTTCAGGTAGAATCTAGGACTGATCACAGCTCTGGTGACAGCATTCCTCAGCAGCCATCCATCTCAAATGGAGATGGGGAACCTGTGGATGGGGCTGGGTCTAACACAAGGGATTCTTCTTACCAGAGATATGATATTCAGCAGGCTGCTAGATGGATTGAGCAAGTCCTTCCTTTTTCCTTGCTTCTTTTAGTTGTCTTCATCCGCCAACATTTGCAAGGTGTTGTTCGCTTGCCATTTTCTTTTAATTTATACAACTAATTATTGTACTTCCTTTCTTTTTAGCTTTTTTTTTTTTCTTATTTATAACGTGGTATTGATGTGTGGAAAAAGCCATCATGATATGTTTTATTTTCCTTGGATTTGGTAATGTGGGCTTATCAATATAATTGAGGTTTCGAGTTGGACTTTATCATCCTTTTTAATCAAACTCAATAACATGGGTTAAGGAGAGGAAATTCCAGGATTCAAACTATACCCAAACTTGAAAAGTACTTTTCACTTGAATTGTCTAGGTAAATGTTATGCATTCTTGCACTTGCTGTAAAATCCTGTCTTTAAGACTCTAAAGTCTCATTGAGTGTTCTCAAATTTGTGCCCACGAGAGTGTCATTATAGTTTCCTTTGTCCAGTTTTTCACCACAGTACATTTAGCATATTGCCAAAACTTTTCCTTTTCTTAAACCACTTGTTTCATCGGAATCGTTGACATTGGCCTTTGTATAAGGATTTACAGGTTTCTTTGTGACAATCTGGATTGCTGTTGTCATGTTTAAGTCAAATGATATACTACGGAAACAAACAGCTCTTAAGGTACATTGTTTTTACTTTACACCCTGACCTTCTGAGTTCTCTTGAAATGCTTCGGTGAACAAGTACACAGAAACCATATATCTGTTGGTGGGACCAGAAAGTGATAGGTCAATTGTCAATGGCTGCAGGGAGAGAGGAAAATCTCAGTGCTTATTGGCATCTCTCTTGCATTTATGCTTCATGTGGTTGGTGTTTACTGGTGGTATCAGAATGATGATCTTTTGTATCCATTAATCATGCTTCCTCCCAAATCTATGCCACCCTTTTGGCATGCTATTTTCATCATCATGGTGAATGGTATGTTACTGTTTGCACCTTATCGAAATTCACTCTTCTAATATTTTAAAGATGCATGGCAGTGGTAGTGTATGTAGCAATATGCCTGAATTCAGATATTCTTGGGGCTTTTTTTTTTTCTCTGTCTAGTTTGTTTCCTTAATCAATGCAAATTCCTATTTCATTTTCCATGATTGGATGGAAATGTTTGGGTATCTCTCACCAATATGCTACCATTTATCTGTTTGTTTATATGGTTTAGTCTTACTTTTTCCTTCCAGATACTTTGGTACGGCAGGCAGCAATGGTGTTGAAATGTTTTCTGCTAATGTACTACAAAAATATTAGGGGCCGTAATTACCGGAAGCAGGTGAGATACTTTGTGGTAATCATCCAAGGTTTTGTTTGGGCCTTTATCATTTAAAAAGAACTTTAGAGACACAGAAGCTATTTACAGTTGGCTAAAGCCATTTTCCCTTCTTTGCAAGGCTACTTTAATGCAAGGCCTTTCCTTCATTCTATTCTGAAAGTTCCTTTTATACTCTTGTATACTTTTTTACATTATGCCTGTACTTTCTTACCATGTTAGTCCTTGTTTTCAGGGCCAAATGCTTACTTTGGTTGAGTATCTGATGCTGCTGTATCGTGCATTATTGCCTACACCAGTTTGGTACCGTTTCTTCTTGAATAAAGAATATGGCAGCCTGTTTTCATCACTAATAACTGGCTTGTACTTAACTTTCAAGCTAACATATGTGGTGGAGAAGGTATGCTGTTCTTTGTTGTTTTTATTCTATTTTTTCATCAATTATCTTCATAGGATTTTGGAAAACTAAAAGGAATAGCATGTTGGTATTCTAATGCCCCTTTCTTTTAAGATTGTTTTCTTTTTCTTTTTTGAATTCCCTCATTATATTGGGTAATTTGCAGGTGCAATCCTTCTTTACTGCATTGAAGGCATTATCACGTAAAGAGATCCATTATGGTGTCTATGCAACTTCAGAACAGGTAGTTATTCTGCTATTTCCTGAAATATTTTACCTATGTGATATTGGGTACTTGTAGAATATCAAGTGCATATCTACAAGGACCTTGCTAGGTTTACCTGATTAGTCCAGATAGGTGGTCCAAGAATATTGATATCCCCACATACCTTCTTGGGCGAACAGGAGGAGATTTTGTGTAGAAGCATGCTGGAAACAGGATCTGACTTCCCTCATGTCATAGTGTCTGTGAATCAGCTCATTGTGTGGCACATTGTTTCCTTTGCTTGCCATTATTGAAAATTTAAGATTCAATTTAATACTTCAGCCAAAGCATTAAGGCAATTCTTCTTTTCTGGTATTTGAATTCAGCACTATAGGAAGTTGGCTTGTGGAAATCTGTCCATAAACCTGAAAATTTGAACCTGCAAATGTAAAGGCATAGGAAACTAGGTTCATCATAGTGGAAATCAAACTTGGCATAAAATATCCATCAGAATTAATTAGGTGATGTTCTCTAAGCAACCAGATAGAATTTCTTGCACTTGCTGCAACTGCAAGGCATAATTATGTAAGTGGATGGTTGAATAGGAATGGCAAATCATCAAGGATGCTTTTATATTTATAGTTGTGAGCTTTTCTTAGAAAGTTTGCAAACTTCCAGCAAAATTCGTTCAACAGATCCTCACCATAACCACTTATCTCCACAATAAACCAGAGAGAGAGAGACAGAAGACTCCTTATAAATCTTTTTACTTAGCTCTAGTCATGTTGAAAAATAGAAAGAATGACTGGTTTTACAAAAGGTTACTGGTGTCCCCCAACTTCATTAATTATTATGAACCCACTCTTATTTTCTGGATATTAAGCCAGTCTGGCTCCTTGGATTGAGCTGGCAAATATTGTAGTCCATCTCAGGAGAAAGCTTGATTGGCAGTACTGTAACCTTGATGACCTATTGTGGAAGATTGGTTAGAACCAGCTGTGTTAGACTGTTAGAAGAGTGCATGTTTATACAAACTTCCTTTCATACTATCTTCAGACATTAGTGACCTTTCCTTTTCACAAGCAACATTAGAGAGAGAGAGGGGGGTGGTGAGAAAGATAATTTAAATTAAGATTTTATATTTCGTGTATCCTTGCCTTGTTTTTTAGATAGTTCCACCCTCTATTTTGTTGAAAACCATGTAACCATTTTCATTAGTACTTAATTCATGTGATTATATGCTGTGGGATGCTAGAAAAAGTAAAGAGCTGCTTAGCAATCTAAATACTTGATCTCTAGTACATGCCTAAAAAAGAAAACTGGAACTCTGACATTCTTTTCTCTTGTTAAAACATATTTTCAGTTTACACTCTCCTGATATTAATCTAGTGGTTTTTGGTCAATACATAAGGCAGTTATCATAGCATGTTAAGCTGCTGTCATCTTAATGCAGGTCAATGCAGCAGGAGATCTGTGTGCTATATGCCAGGAAAAGATGCATGCTCCTATTTTACTACGTTGTAAACACATCTTTTGTGAAGATTGTGTATCTGAGTGGTTAGTTCATGCTACATCTATCCGCATCTGCTTTTGTTATCTAAGTTATATTTTGGCTGATTAGCTGTCTATTATCAGGTTTGAGAGAGAAAGGACTTGCCCCTTATGTAGAGCATTGGTTAAACCTGCAGATCTTAGATCTTTTGGTGATGGTTCAACGAGCTTATTCTTCCAGATATTTTAAAAACCTGTAAAGACCACGAAACTTTTCTGCCCAAGAGCTCCAAACACTTACCCAAATATACCATTCTGGATCAGCTCATCTACTTAGGTTTCTGTGGCTGTATTTGGCTCTACTTGTTAATTAGTTTTTGAGGAGAATCAAATGAAGTGAGTAGATGGAGCTTGTATTGGCTGGCTGTTCAGTTGTATCGAGAGGGGTTTTGTTGTATCTAATTGAACTCCCAAAAGAAACAAAGTTCCAAAGAAGATTGATGGTTCATGTCATCATTCATTCGCAATGAATGAAAGTCTCACCTACATCGTACGAAAGTTTGACGATGTTCATGTATTGAACTTGGTTAATTCCACGAGTTTACCATAGACTTTAGACTCTAGTGTGGAGGCCTGGGGCTTGCCTGTCAGCTTTTGGTCGACAACCAAGCAAATAGGCTATACGTGACTGCTGTTGTGCCTGCAGTGATCATTCTTGCCTATGAGTGGAGGTCCGTCAAATTTCAGTCTTTATGCAGCTATTTGAGGTGGCATGTGTCCTAGCTGTTAAAATTTTCAGTCCCACAATCCGCTTCCAATAACGGCGGTTAGCTAGGGGATTAGCTTAGAATTATGAAAAGCAGGTACATTGTTCCAGGTTATAGTTTAATTGAGTGTATTTCATTTCCTTGCCATTCATCTCAAGCTTTTATGTTTCCTGGAGCGGCATTTTTGTCCATGGGGTTATGCGAAACCACCAAGCAAACAGAACTTTGAAATCTCGAGATCAGGCCTTCCAAAATGCCAACCCTTGCTGTCATTACGAGCAAATAGTCTAAAATTATCTTAAAATCTCACGGGAGGGCTTCGTATGCTGCTTTATAAAGATTTACAGAAATGTGGGTCAATGTTGTGCAATGAAAAAGAAAAATGGCAACAACGGCTCTCTAGATACTCACACTTTAAACAGTTGGGGTGCCCGGCCTTTTTGAGTTTTTAATTTAAAAGAAAGTAGGGCGAAATAATACCAACCAGGTAATTGCATGGCTTGAGCTGTCTTGGTAGATTAAATAAGTCCGTTGACTAGATGATTAACTGTTATCTCAAAAAAGAATCAAAATTTATTTGCTGCATGCACAATTACATACACAGAACAATAAAAGAAAGAAAGAGACATCTCCAAACCCTCCTTCCTTAATCAAATATAAAAGAAAGAACGGCAAAACCAGGAACTAGAATTACACATAACTTCTTTCGATTCTAACGAACCCCAGGACGACACAACTTACACAGATGATCTATTTTGCATTTTCCTGGAGAACCTGCAAACTACTTTTGTCTTCTTCCTCGTTTACGGGGATACTTTTTGTGTCTTCTTCCTTCAGATTGACAGTACCTGCATTCTGTGAAGCACTACTTCTGTTTGGAACCACTTGCATGTCTTGTGGTAAGTTAAGGATAGGGAAGATTTCCTTTGTCACCGGTGAGCTTGCAGATGTGGAAATCTCAGAAGGTGGAGTGGGAGACGTTGGTGAGAGTGGAGAAATAGCAAGCATCTTGGTTATGGGGTAAATTTCAGTAACTTCTTCGCTGCCCTCGTCCAAATAAACTACATCCTGCATTGTGAGCTGGTGGAACTCAACAATTTCCCCGAGAAAGCTGTTCTCACGTGCGTACAAGGAATTTTCATGGGCCAAACGAGCCTTTTCAGCCAAAAGTGTCTCCAGTTGAAGGCGAATCTGAGATGAAAAATTGTTCATCGAATGATAGACAATTAGATGATGGTAATTACCTGCAGTCCCTCACTTAAAAACAACTAAATGTCCTAGCATCATTGAGAATATTATAGTTTGATTTATTAAGTTTGGCATAATCTACTGACAACATTTCGTAGACGATATAAATATCAAGATAACATGCAAGAATTTGGCCTAAAGATCCCTACCATAAAAGGTTTAATAGATTAAATATTTAACATACCAGATCGTCATCTGCAGGATTGTTCCCCTTCTGACAACCTTCGCGCAGTATTTTATTCTCTTCTGCTAACTGAGAACATCTTTGTTTCTCGAAAGCCAGATCAGCTTTAACGGTTTTCAATTCCCGAAGAAGTAGTTTTGCTTTGGCAGCAGTTGCCATTGCAACCTGTTAAACAACAAAAGGCCAATCACACATTTCACCAACTAGAGATTAATTATAAACTTGGTCTAAGTTCAAAATTCCCAGTTGTGCAAAGCTACTCAGCTCAAACCCAACAACTGAAAGCTCTCCTATGATTCAGTGAACGGAAGGAAATCATGATATATCATGTCTCTTAACCTTCTCAACCCCTTTTGCTCTAGAAAACCATATCCCATTTCTGCAAGCTTCATTCTGGCAATTTTTTTATGCAGGTATTTCATATTTGATATTCAATGGTATGTCGCTGGGTAAATCTGTATTTAATTTTACTTTTTATTGAATGCAATCAACATATTGCCACATAACCATTGACCCACGATTATGTAATTGCCACCTTACGTCGCGAGATGCCTTCATTTGAGTTTCGGGGTTCATTTGATGATTCTGTTGCTGCGTGGGGTGGCCATTTGGTTGCTGCCATGCATTACTTGCACCATATTGTTGAACCTGTTCTTTGGGGCTGTTTCCTTTTCGCCTAATTTGCAGTTTGCGAGTTCCTTGGATGATGTCTGCAGTCTTATTTCCTACAATATGGCGGCCTTCCTGGAAGACAATGGATGTTAAAGCATGAACCATAGTTTCTACATTGGACAAAAGCTTACAAGGACTCAGTTTCATTAAAAACTGTAAAAGTTAACTTTCTCTGTCAGTTTTGCATTTTTCTGCTTACCCCTTGTTCTAATTCAACTTATAGTTTCAATGTTTTTCCAATGAAAACATTAAAAAGATGAAAAAGAAGTACACCATGGCAGTCCAACACAAGCAAAACAAGATTGAAAAAAAAAAAAACATAAACTATTTCAAACCAGTTGGGGTGGGGGGAAGATGTATTCAGGCGATAGAAGAAAACAAGTGCATGAGGCAGCTTGTCAATTATATTCTGATAATGCCGAATTCAGCCTTCTCTTCGATACAATCAAATTCCTAGAATAAAAGTCTGCTCCTACTAATTAAAGTTCACTTCTGCTGCAAAATTCAATAGTTGGAGACTTGAACCAACTACCAAGACCTGGGAAATAGAAAATCATGGCTGAAAGAGAATAAGAACACATACAATTGCCTAAGGCCAAAAAAAAAAAAAAAAATGAAAATCCTATGTGATGGACTACTGAATTAAAAACTATGAACACTGCCCATCAAACTGACAAAATAAGATCACAATTAAGGACTCGAGCTGCAAAATAATGACAAATGTGTTACCTCAAAAGCCTTTTCAAAGGTATCACCAATATGGTTAATGGAGGATGTAATTTTATCCAAGCCTTTCCGTAAGGTAGGATTATCCATTTTCCCAACACTTTCAGGCACTGGATATGGATGCTGGAAATGTAATCAAGAATAAGGATAAGGGAATAATAGATAACAAAGTTTATGAAGATTTTAATCTACCTTAGCCCTACTCTTATTTCTTTCCACAATTTCTTTTCTCTGCCTTAAAACCAGTCAAACATTCGGTAATCACCTGGGCAGTTGTAGAGGTGTCAGGCATGTGAAACCTGGATTTTGCTGCTGCTTCTAATTGTTGAGATAAACGATCATCCTCAAGAATTGTTTTGGCCTTACAAGCAAGGACACCCCAAAACCCCTTAGAATCACTTCTTGCTGAGGTATGATCATATCCGTCGAATACCTACACGTTCAACCATCACGTCTCAATTCACAGAAGGGGGAGAAATGTTCCACCAGATCATAAATAAACAGAAGGAAAACAGAAAATGAGTTTATCAGAACAGAAAGAAAGAGAAAAATGAAATCTTTCTTGACTAATCACAGCCAGTCGGAACAGAAAGAAGACTAGATCTTCAGATCATTTGAACCAAGAGCTTACAGAGGTCCACACCTTATCAAACAAAGAAAGAAAAAAGAAACAATAACAAGGGAGGAAATAAATAAATAAGAAAAGAAAAGAAAAAAAAGGACAAGGAAAAGGACCATAGACGTTTGGGGGACGGAATCAGCAGCGTAGGCGGAGGAAAGGGAGGAATCACGATGAGCGGCTGAAGCCCTGATGGCCTGAGCAGCCAGAAATGCCGAAGAAGAAGACGATACTGCAAATGTATGAGAAGACGTCAACGTTTTGTTGATATTCTTGACGTTCAAGTCGTCGTCGTCGTCGTCGTGGGGTCTTTGGTATATATCTTCTCGGAATGTCGATGCCCTTGTCATTCCACCCCTTCTCCTGTATGCCATCTTTGTGCCTTTCCTTTCAATTCACAGCTCAGCAATCGCCACCCGTAACCACTGCTCCACGACGACGGACACGGCCAGATGAAGATGGTTCTTCTCTCTCTCTCTCTCTCTCTCCCTGCCTACCTATTCTTTGGATTTGTCCAACGAACATTTCCTTCGCCGTTGGTTTCTATGTTATGTACATATGAGAGAGAGAGAGAGAGAGGGCAGCATTGTTAAGGCCTTGACAGTTGCTACATGAACCCCATGCCGTTGGATTTCCAAAACTGAAGTCAATCTTAAAACACCTGACAGCCAGCGGTTCTACTCAATCTCCCGCGCGGTTTGTGTTGTGTCTCTCTCGCACTTTGTTTCCACCGAACCACTCGCAACTAAAATAAATCTCGTTAAAGTTTCCATTCAATGATTAAAATTTCTGATAATTCCCACCTGACGGTCATATCTTATTATTGGCTCTCTCTCTCTCTCTCTCGTATACTATTGACTTATTAGCAATGTTAAACTTGATTCAAAATAATTCAAAAATAAAGAAGTATGGTTTTTATTTATTTTACCTATAAATCTTAGAAAGATAAAACAAACCTGTTATTTAATATTTTTCATATTTTTATTTATTACTTTATTGATATATACATTTTTTATGTAGATATTCATACCTACACATTATTTTACTTTAGTGAGTTTTAAATGAGTCAAATTAGGATACAACGTGCATGGCTGTGCTTGTATAATTGTCATCCACGGACGATCCTCCCTTTCAGTCTCCACAAACATCTTCCCTTCAATTCTAAACGAGCAACTTTCTTCAAGACCCTTTATGTTTAGTTACGTAATTAAGCATCATCTTTCATTTTCCATGGTCGAATGTATTTTCAACAGTCTCAACAATGGGTTCTCTGGGTTGCGTAATATATATATATATATATTATTTTCTTTCTTACAGCTGAACAGCCAAGCGACGAGTATCCAGTGGGGAATGTGGATGACGATCGTCATCATTGCAAGTGTCACTGATCATTCTGCCCATGTATGGACCCTGGTTAGCCGAACTCCTGATGGAAAATCTGTCTCGTCCCAGGGAGTTTATCTGATCAAGCCGGAGTTTATCTGATCAAGCCGTGACTTCAAGAATGGCAGGCCAAATCTAAACGGAGAAGCAGGTGTCGAGTGTAGTTCGGTAAATTTGAATGGTGGGCCTATCTCAGATGAACTACCGCGTCCATCGTCAGGTCTCAGGTGCTGTAAATTACCATTGCGTGTGGGCAGCATCATTTGATGGGAACTTGACAACCCTGCAGACGATGAAAATCTGTTATTGTCACTTGGCCAGCTGCACGCCAGAGCATTCGAATGAGAATACTTCAAATCTGACCGAATCCCACTATTTGGATTACGCTGGAACTTGTCATTTCCAGAAACACCACTAAGACCCGTGTGAGCTTCACCTCTAATGGCACAGTTCTTATCGTTTTTTATAGCTATCACTTCCATTAAGGTGCCCTGAATTCCCTTTTCGTCACCAGCATAGTCTCTCTTCCCCTCATCTGCATTGCATGTATTGGTTCTATCACCACTGCCTAAATTTGGAGTGGTAGTGACAGTAATTTCAGTTTTTGGAGTAGCAGCTGTCTTCTGGGCAGACGTTAATTCCCAATTTCTGCCGTTGATAGCTTTAGGCCAACATTTTGAACCTTGAGTAAAAAAACTACATGCATCACTGGACCATCCATTTAACTTGCGTTGGGCAATCATTTTAGCTGTTGGCCCTAAATCTTCAACAAACAGCATTAAGCTTTCATTGTAGCCAATATCCTGCTGGTTCACCTATAAAAATGTGATAATATTGCCAACCTCCATTCAGTACTAGATATCCGACAGCACTAAAAAAATATGGATGGAAAAAGCTGCTCTTACATATAATCACTTACATGGTTGAGTTTTTCTGAACCACAAAAAAATGTTGAAATGGTTGGATGATACTCATTAATTGAGGAATTGCAAGGCTTATAAGTAGAACGCTTGTCTGCTTCAGCAGAATGTGACGGTCTTTTATCCCCACCACCTAGTAAATAAGAAAGAACGAAGGGTTAACAAATTATGCAGTACAACTTCATGGAAAGAACAGAATGGCAATCCATTATTTCCCTTATAATTGCATTGTAAACCTCTATCTGCTCTTTTAAATTTTACTCATCTGTGTGCATCTCCAAGAGTATGTGATCGGGAATGCAAGATGTCAATTCAATTTGGTGGATATCCAAATCTACCCCACAGTAAGGGTAACATTTTGGAGCAATTCGGGGATATCAAGGATATCTCCTTTCAGAGGAGATACTCATATGGGCTAACCATTTACTTGACACTGGTAAGCTGAAGTAAAGTTTAGCCTAGAAAGTAATGTCCTCAGAGAGAAGCTTTCCATCACACAAGCAAAAACAGAGAGAGAGCTACTTTAAACCCTGTAGCCTCCTCTTTAACATTTTGCAAACAAAGTTGCGAAAATAGTGGGATTATGCAGAACATACCTTTAGTAGTGTTAGACACAGCCTCTTAAGAACAAATGCCCAAGAAACCCAAGCAAAGAAAGCAGAAAGAACTCAGAGTTGGATTCTTACCAAAAAGTACTTCACTATCTCTCTCATCAGAAAGAATAGTGATACTTGATGAGCCAGGGTGTTCACTGTTTGATCTTCTTAACTTTGGGGAACTTCTTGTTGAACATGTCATAAATTTTGGGGATATGTCACCCCTCGCCTCAATCTGGAGCCTTCTAGAACTACGTCTTCTTGTCTCAGAGAATTTCATTTCAAAATTATCAGGATCAGTCTTAAGAAGATGGAAAACCTCCTTAGCTAACTTATCTATTGCACGAGCCTGCACATTCTCAGTTAACATAAAATTCTGTATCTTAGTAAAAAATTCTTGGAGGTATGCTGCCCAAAGCTTTTTTGTGAATATTTAGTGTTCATACATGTCTGAAATAAATGGTGGCAGAGGAATTGAAATGCATCGCATTTCCAGTTATCAGAAATACATCATGCTGCATAAAATGCCAAGATTGTCAGTTAGTGGATAGAAGGAATGTATGCATCAACACTGAAAACAGAATTGCTTTTACAGAACTATACACTACAACTGTACTTCAAAGGAAGCAAGCTAACCTCAAATTGTGAGAGACTCTTATACATTCCTTCATGAAGTTTAGCCCTGATGGTGCCAAAGTCCATAGGCTCTTTGATTATTTCATAGTAATTCTCTACCTTATCAGAGCAAGAAACTTTAACAGTATAACTCATGAGAAGGGAAAACAGCATCTGTGATACATGAGGAGGAAGAAACTGAACAAATACCAACCTCTTCTGGGTCGACCGGTTCTCCAAATATGTCCTGAGTATCTCTCCTGAAATATGGACAAGAATAAAATCAACAAACCAGGGAATTTCCTAGTAGGAATTAATAGCGTAAATTGTCAATACCCACCTCTGTAAAATGTCAACAACAAGCTCAAGAATGTGTTTCTCTGGCATCCATGTTGCAGAGGATTTCCTTGATGGTTGATCTGATTGATGAGAAACTTGAGTCACTAGGAAAGCCAAGTTATGGTTCAAGAATTCATTACTTTGATCAGGATGATGAAGGTAACCTGGATAAGTAGCCTGCTCGTTCTCTCGGCCATCATTACGCTGCATAAAGGGATGATCTGTCGAAATAGAGAAAACAAAATTTGATGCCACTAGCAATCTGAAAAGGAGATTTCTAATTACATGTTGAAATGGGCTAAACTTTTACTGCTGTTAATTGGATAGTCTTCATGGCTTAGTTGTCTGCCATCTTTCGCATTGCACATATTAGGGTCCTGAAACGAAATTCCCACAACAAATGGATTCCTGTTATATATTAGCCATTGGGCCTTGAGGAAGCACCAAAAGGAAGCTCAAAAGTACATTATTACAACAATAATGCAGTTGCGGTGACAGGCGACAATCTAATACTTTGTAGGACAGATATCCATGATGCCAACAGTGAAGTTTGTTCCTCTAACATTTCCCAACAAATAAACTAAAATCAAAGTGCATGTCCAAACAAACAAATAAATAAATTATTAAATTGAGAGGAGCCACCTGACAGAGTCATAACGCCTTGATATCCAATACCAGACATTTAGAAGCAGATAAATTCTACGGTATAAGAAATCTTGCACACAGAAAACAAAAGATACAGAGCAGAAAAAAAAAAAAAAAGAAAAAGAAAAGGGGGGAAAAAGAGCAAAATTAAACAAAAACCTCGAGATGAGAAATGGGTGGAATAGAAGCCACATCATGAAGCGGGCGGAGCTTCCTCTTTCTCTTGGGCCTCCTCGACCCAAAGGGTACTGGAGGAGGCCGAGGATGGCGGGGTGACTGTGAACTAGCATTGGTACTAATAGCGGCAGTAGTCTTAGTAGTAAAGCTAGTAGCTTTATCAGGGAGTGAAACAGAGGGCTTCTTGGATTTGGATGAAGACTGAGACTTGTTCCATGAGGCCTCCAGAGCACAGATTCTCGGGCTCCTTCTCTGTCCTTCCCTCCAAACCTTCTGCATTTGTACTTTTCTAATCATCATACCAACAGGAAACCACCCACATTGCTGTCATCCTCAATTTCGTTTTAATATTCAGCACCAAATAAAAATATAACACACACCCCCCCTCCCCAAAAAGCCACCCCCTTCACACAACAAACAAACAAAAAAAAAAAAAAAAGCGGAAAAGAAAGAAACCCACCGGGACATTGCGTGACGAGAACTGGAAGGAGAGCGAGTCACTCTCTCAGACATACGCGTGCGTGCGTGCGTGCGTGCAGACAAACGACAGTGACAAAAGCCGAACGATAGCGGAGTTGGGTGGGGTTTATAACTCCCTTTTAAGGCTTTTAATTAAGGAAATTTTTATTTAATTTTTACAGCGAACAAAAGGTACACAAAACAGGTACAGCTAGCCATCGGTTAAACCATGGGTTGGGCGTTTCCAAATTGCGCGAGATACTGAAATTCCATGCAAGGAAAAAGCATAAACCACCGCCCGCCCGTCCACCCCCCCTCCTCCTCCCCATTCTTCTGATTGCAATTAAATGAACGTTTGATTTGATTTGATTCCCATCCCTGTTCGATTGTTTAGCTTCCCAGCTTCGGGCAGAATGTCATTCCGAATTAAAGAGTTTCGTTTGTTTTGTTTTGTTTTGTTTAGAGATTACAGATGAAATGGGCAAATCGTTGGCAAATGGTAAATTGGCAGAATATTGATGTTGGCCTCCGAAACAATAATAAGCCATTACGATTTTAGATTTAGGCAAAAATAGGAACAAATCGCGAGGACAGACAGGTTAACTTGAATAGCATTTTCAATGATACGAGCACTTGGATTGGGTTGAGGCAGGGGGGGGGGGAGTGTTCGTAGGCCGACCACATGAAATCGATACGGGCATGCGAGGAATCCACTTCCACTAAAGACTTACTTAAATACGCCTTGCATCACAACGAAAGAGAACACACTTCTTTATCTTTATCTACCAACACGGAGCCCATGAACCTGGGGAAGCCCTTGGGCCCAAAAAGGAGAGAGACCGAGAGTTAGATTGATGGCGGGCCTGTTATGCGGGTGTGTTTCCGTCGTCAGTGTGTGCAAGTGTGTAACTCAGAGAAGAATAAAGGGTGGGCCGGCGGGGAGGGAGGCAGTCAGGCAGGCAGGGGAGGGGTACTGTGGCAACTGAGGCGAGTTGGTGGGGGATGTGGTGATCATTGGGTAAAAGAAAAGGACTTTCCAAGTTTTAGATCGTATTCTTTCTGGGATTGACTAACCAAAGTTCCCCCAAACCCCATTTCACCAAATTCCCGTCCCCTGTTCCAACATAAAGCTTCCCCCTTTTCTTTTCTTTTCTTTATACCTGGATTTTGCGCGCAGTTGCAGTTTCTTGTTGAAATGAAAGCCAAGTGAAGCGAAGATTCCATAGATCGACTGCTCAATTCCAAAGCACTGCGGAAAGGGCGATTTGGGTCTGGTATGTCGATCATTTCCACCATCTCTTTTCCCAAAAAAGAAAAAAAATCATTTTTGGTCCATTTTATTATTATTATTATTTGTATTATTTTTTCTTATTTTTATTTTAGCTATCAAGCTATGGCTTGTGTACTTTGCTTTTTAGTTATTGTCCTGGATATTTGCTTGTAATTTCTTTTATTGCTCTGGCTAGTCTGATTGATTAACTTAAGTTATGAGAACATTGCCCATCCCTTCCAAAAGCCAAGTATAATTAACCTGAGAAAAAACTAAGTTTAGGATGTTCCACCATTCAGACAGATCATTATGTTTCTGTGATATTGTATTTACTTGAATTGTCACTTTCATTCGAAAGTGTTAAGCCCCTCATTTGGGATTTTTCTTTATTATTTCTTTTGGGAAGAGTTCATTTGGTGCTTTGTGCTTTTGCAAAATATCATTAGCGGGTCTGTGATTTCATTTGTGTCATTTTGGTACTTGGCATTCCAAACTTATTTAATTAAGAGCTCACTATTAAAAGTCTGTTAAAGATAAACATCTAGCACACAAGTGGTACACACCCAGCAAACCTGATTTAATTGAAAAAAAAAAAAAAAACTCCCGAATTTGGTGCTAACTTGCATAGGTACAGGCTCAGATTCCACAATTTGATTGGTACTGCCCTGTGATATAGGCAGTTCCTCTTGATCAATATCTATCTTGGCTCTACTTCCAGGATTTTTGCTCTTAATCATCATTTTGTAATTTGGGGGGAATGTAGTTTGCCTTTTTCTAGTAAAATCTTGTCTGCCACATGGTCACACATGCGCCACCTTGATTGGAGTGCATCAGCTATACATTCTGCCTTCCTTAATCACTTAACCCCGCTTTTTCTAAAGCATCAGGTTATCTGGCTCAGAGGGAGGATTTCGTTAAGGGCAGCTTGCATAAGATGAGTTTAGCATAGACTGGTGATGGGTTCTTGCATTTGATTGTCCTTTTGATTAGTTGTCTTGCTGACCATTTGTTCTTTGCTCCACTCAGAGATGTAACGTGAGGAGATAATGAAACTGGTTATGATGAGAATGCTTACATTTTTAAACCCTTAGCTTCCACTTTATATAGTCTTGATGTACCTTTATGCAGAACACTCTCACACTTTGGGACTTGATCAATGGAGGTGTTGAAAGAAATACCCTTAAGATGGCTTTTTCTTGCTCTTTAATTGGACTTTGTGAAGTTAATAGGAATGGGAGAGAGGAAACTGTTTAGCATTCTTTCTGAACTTAATCTCATTATTGTCAGGAAGCTGACAGCAATGATTTATCATCTTTTCAGTTGTGAAACCAAATACATTGTGTCACTAATGTCCTGTGTAGGCTGTGGCTTTGGTTCTTGTTTTCATCCTAGAATTTATTGATATATGTGCATTTGTCATAGACCCTTCCCCATCTTCACACTGTGGGAGCCTCTTACATTATAATGCCCATTTTAATTTTTTTTAATGTACTTTTTATAGACAGTTCGGCCCTTTCTCCACTTTCGGAGGAAGTAGCTGTTTTTAGTTGACATTTACATGGAGATTTGGGAGCTATTGCTATTTTCTAATTAATTGACCTTTTTTTACCTTTTTCTTCTTGTGTTGTCATGTGCAACAAGCTTTGTTGTTTGTGTATGTGCATACCAGGTGCTTCTTGTTCACACATTTATCCTATTTACATACACAGGCACTTGCATATACACATGCACACACACATAGATATAAACTGATTACATCAATATTTATCAAAAAACAGATTGGTGATAAGAATCTGAAGCCCTTCATGCCAGCATATTCTTGATATTAACATTCATGCTTTTATTTATTTCTGCTCAACTACAATCTTTTTTATTTTTTTCACCCATTTTCATTTTTCTCAGATGGACAGAGACTCACAAAGAACTTCACAGGATGCGCCTGTGTCCACTGTTCATGGCGATGTAGACAGTAGTTTGTTAGTTGACCACGCTGCCCACCCAGCAGCATGTGCTCTTTGCAGAAGAATTCTTTTGCCTGAAAATGACGATCTTGATACAAACAACATATGTGGGGACTGTAAATTTTTACTTCTTGAGGATCTTGGGACCCCTGCCCAAAACCATCATGCAAGGAGGCCACGGAGGAGAAGGGTCAGGTACAGCAGCTCTGAGTCATTTGAAGATCTTCTCTCGCAACAATTATCTCATTTGATCAATCTGGCAAGGCAAAACCAGTCCACCATTTCCCAGTCCACCATTTCTGGACGTGAGGATCAATCTGTCGATGATGATTCTTCTGTTATGTTGTTACAGCGTACAAGCTCCCGTACAACCCC
Source organism: Bruguiera hainesii (assembly GCA_023213295.1). NCBI lineage: Eukaryota > Viridiplantae > Streptophyta > Magnoliopsida > Malpighiales > Rhizophoraceae > Bruguiera > Bruguiera hainesii. Next base: position 6,959,723 of record JAHOYR010000011.1, on the reverse strand, counting down.
CAGTGGTTCTAGAAGATGGCAGCAGGTTCCTTCAGACACTGAAAGTGAAGGTTTTGATAATTTGAATTCTGTTTATTGGGAGAGTGAAACAAATTTCAGTGTCAGTCGCTACAGGGTTTTCCACAGTGAGAGTGATGCTATTTCTTTTAGTGGATATGGAGGGGAGTCCGATGCTTCTGTAGATGGACACAGTTTCCTGGACAGAGACATATTTATTCCACCAGATGCTGAAAGCAATCTCGAGAGTGATTCTGACATCGATCCCATGCATGCTGGTCTCAATCAATGGAACTCAGGTGATGCAGAAAATGATGATGAGGAAGAAGACGGTGAATGGGAAGAAGTGGAAGATGCAATTGATTCTACAAATGCAGGAGCTCAGCTTCAGAATTTTCTCATTTCAAATCCGTATGAAAGTAATGACCCTATTAATTGGTTTCAGCAATTTCATTCTTCTGATTTTGAGGGCCGGATAAACCAGAGAGTCACAGATGGAACATATAACCATTTGCGAGACTTTGGTTTGAATTCTAGGGTTTATCCTGATGCAAGGGGCCTTGAGGACTTCCTGGAACATCTTGCTGAGACTGACAGCTCTAGAAGAGGAGCACCTCCTGCAGCTTTGTCCATTGTCAATAGCTTGCCTCGAATGATCATTAGGGAGCAACGTGAGAAGCATGAGGATTTAGCTTGTGCAATCTGCAAGGATATTCTGCTTAGTGGCACTGAAGTGAGTCAGCTTCCCTGCCATCACTTCTACCACCCCCGCTGTATCTTGCCATGGTTGAGTGCACGAAACTCATGCCCCCTCTGTAGGTATGAGCTTCCAACTGATGACAGAGACTATGAGGAAGGGAAGGAACGCACTAATCAGAGATTGAGAAGCAATGACATTAGGCAGCAGGATTTAAGTGAGGGTAGTTCTTCTGATTCTTCAGATGAATTTGGTCAAGATGGAGTTGGACAAAGGCATCTTGGCAATGCAGAACCTGCCACAAGCAGAAACAACAGTAGGAGTTGGTTTTTTCTTGCTGCTGCCCCGATTGTCAGTCTCGTGGGTATTGTTCTTGTCTTGTGGTTAGGCAATTCTCAAGGGAGAGGGCCAAACCATCACTGCAACATCTCTGATAGAGGCCTGCATCAAATTAACGTTTCTGGCTCTTCTGTAGCTAATCCAAGAGCTGACAGAAACAGGAGATGGTGGTCTTTGTTCTAACCTATTCTCATACTCCAATTGTTGTACAATGGGTTTTGGACACCTTACTCTAGGTGCCTACTCCAGCCAAAATGATCATTGCAATGTTCGTGACAGAAATTCTGTTTAATCAGTGCACACTGCAAAAATTTGTTGTGTGATTTCCTCGTTTTGAGATTCATCTAGCCTTTGAATAGAATCAATTCGACAAATTGTTCTGTTTTAGATGGTAATTAATGCTCGCAACGAGTCAGGTTACTGATGCTGTTACACGATTAAGAATCTCTCTCTCTTTTTCTCAGTGCGTGCGCACAGGTACACACATGCGCGTCCGCGCGCGCACAAAACCCCTGAGGCGTATCAGTCAGATGTGATTTAGAAATAATAAGAAGGTATAACTCCCATTGAAACCTAAAGAGGGAATAGAAAGGGAAGATTTTCCAAGTCATTCAGTCATCATGAACGAACTAGTTTTAATTTGGGCAACGGGACAACAAAAGTGCGAAGACAAGAGAGAGTCTGATGTTACGAGGCATCAAGCTACAGCTCTCATACTAGATAAGTCCGCCGCAATTAGAGTCCAACATTGGAAATTCGTGTCCTTTTCCCCTCCAATGCAAAGGGCAATGCGAGTAGAACCCGGGCTTTTCATAGCCTTTTGCCCTTTACAAAGATGAATTTCAGGCACTTTTCACTAAATCTAGTTAGCTTTTGACATTAACTTAAATGGGGAAATGCGCGGCAACGCGTTGTTTAAGTTCATGTCAGCGACCTGCAGCTCTAGAATAGTATGTTGAGATACAGGACAACCCATCCAGCCATTGACAAAATAGCAAATATATGAACCCAGAACAGGACAGCAGCAGCTTCTCTTCCGCACCCTCTCAGACTAGCAACAGCACCTAATGAAACAGCAAAACGGAAAGATTAAGAAAAACAAAAAAAAAAAAGGGTAAAAAAATAGGGTGGAATGTAGGTGCAGCAATGTTGTATTACGAGCATTTTTAATTAGTACCCGTCCCATGTGCAACACAAGTACATTAAGTAATAAGTTCAAACTATGTGAAGAGTGTTGGCCTCGTTGTGGCTTGTTGGTTTGGAATCAATTGACATTCTTCAAGTCAATGGTTCAAGGGTAGTTAAGAACGAAAACTGCATGAAGAATGGGATGGAGCTATGAACTTAACTAAAAAGAAAGGCATGGCTCCTAAAGCAACCCAAAAGATAGTACGGGATTCAACAGCATACTTGAGTCCGATGGCAATACTGTTAATTTTTACCCTTAATTTAAACAGAATCATTTAGCTGCATAAAGTTGAAGGGAACTAGCAAAATTAATCAGTAACTTTTTTATTGCTTTAAGCAAAGCAATTCGCACTATTTCTCGTCTTCCAGAAGTGGCTTCGAAGGCAGCAAAGTTTGGTCCCCAGCCAACAAGGATTCACCAGGAGACAAACCCCCCAATTGCTTCTAATGTTTTTCCCATTTGAACCGCATTCAGGATGTTTCTACAAAATGATAGATAAATATCTTACCAGAGAGGCCAGATATTTTACCTGAGAGGACAGATGTAGGCATTGTGTGCTGAAGCAGGAGGACAAACCGAAACATTTTATCATTAGTAGGGAGGAAGCCGAGCTTGTCAGCCAACGTAACAATACCGAGCCCAGCAGGAGGCACCAAAATTAACCGACCAAAGATAATAGCCGCAGTTGTCCGTAGACCAAGTTTTGAACTCCCAGGTCCTGCAAGTGAAGCCAAAGCCTGTTATTCTCAAATCAACATAAATGGTATGATGAATAGTCAATCTTTTAGAACTCAACATAAAAAAAAAATTATCTTCGATGTGTTAGACTACCAATGAGATCATGGCTCTGCAGTGACAGGAAGAAGATTGCTCCAAAGTAACTTACCATCAACAAGGTTGCCTCCCAGTGCCAACAAAATGCACGGAATCATGGCCTCCCTGATAAATCAAAAGCACTATTAACTCATTATGAAATATCCATGACATTAAATTGACACATTTCAGGTCATATGGACACTCTCATGATGGAACAAGAAAGTGTAATTGGAAGTAAAATCCTTGTGCACATCTGAGCAAAATATATAGGTCCACAACACAGTACATGGAAGGAAATTTAACCTAGTGTACTTGTAAGCTGTGTTTTGGCACCACAGAGTGGTAGAAATTTCCCAACCTTTTGGGGATGGAAACTGATTTGAAACATGTTTGCAGAATTTGAAAATGTTGTATATGCAAAGCCCAAATAAGGCTTTGCATGTGCACCCATCTGATATCTGAGTTGGCACTCATGGATGCCGTATTTACCACGATAGTTTATCTCCATTTTCCAATTTTTGGATGCCATAGCTCATCTCGTGAGTGCATAGGGCGGTGTTTGAAGGTCAGTAAATTGATGAAAACTGGAGATATAGGTCAAACAAACAGAGAAACTGAATGGGAGTGCAATATCTCCCAATGCCATTATACATGATTATATTGACCCCAATGCATTTGATAGTTGATAATACCAAGCACTGTCTATTGTTTGATCATCCTACAATAGCATGAGTCAAGATTCCTGGTGCTCGCAAGCAACTGAAGTCAATTATTTACTACAATGCAATGTATTTGAAATTTCATAGAATAAGCTGCCAACATATTAGCAAGAACAAGAAGGAAAGGTGCAATTGAGCATACCCAAGAATAATGCAGCTATCAGTGAAAAAGAAAAGTGGAGCATCAGCTGTAAAGATCAATTGCTTCAAAAAAGGTACTGCACCAAGGACCATGGCTACGATCTGCAGCAAAAAGTGAATACAAATTAAAATGGCATCTTTGTCATTCCAACTTCTCTAAGTTTGCCTAACGAACATTTTTAGAGCACACAACAGAGACCTAGAACTATTACAAGTATTGATAGGACTCCCCATAATTAAGAAAATGGGGAAAACAAAATCTTTATGTACCAGTTTCACAAGGGCATGTACCCATAATCCCTGCCCAAGCCCAACCAACATAAAGATGTAAATAATCAATAGATCTTTTTGAAAATTGCATAAATAAACAAAAAGATCCTCTATCTTGCCACTTTCACACACTCAAATCTTTGAATTTGTAAGGTAAAGTTGTAACAGTTTCCTATATAGATAACAAATGATAGAATCTGCATAAAAAGGAAGACATTAGAGCCAATCATGGTGGTGCCAGATGCCTTTTCAGGCTTAAGCCAGTAGTAAAACATGCTGCCTCAGATTTAACTCAAAATTCAATGAAACCAAGTGTCACATCAGCCTTCAAAAGAAACGTCGAAGTCACCAAACAAGTGCTTTGCAGTCATACTCATGCCCAACAGCAACACTTCGAGTTCATCATCAAGAAGCATACAGTCTAGGGAGGGGAGTATGTCCTCCTTGAAAAGGTAAATCAAATCATTCATAGAAAAGATGACTTACTGAAGCAATGATGGGAGGTTGAAGAATTTGTTTGAGCTTCAATTTCTCATATAGAAAAGCTAGAAAATGTGCTATCTGCATAAAGGAAAATGAGAAGAACGGAAATCAAGAATCAGAAAAAGTTTGGGTCTTACTGTGAAAACTTTTTGCAGTGTGGCAAGTTGCCATGTTAATGAAATCAATAACTGAAAACTGAAATACTGTAATATCATTTCCTAGGATGAAATGATACTCTCTTCACCAGACCACACTGTATGCATGTAAAATTATTAGCGCTGTAGGGATAATACTATGCCAGTAGAAGAACCATCACATTGTGACCGCATGAATAGGTGCACTGGTTGTCATCTAGTTGAAATAACCATTTTCTTTGTGTCAAATGCTCAGACACCAGTACCCCATTACAGTAAATGAACAATTACATATAGGGCTCAACTACACAAAAATATTTTTTTGAAAGAAAAAAAAAGAACTAGGTTTAATTTAACAAAGCATAGTTGTGTGTATCCGTAATTGGGCATCTCACCTTTCCCTTCATTGAAGCATTTGAATCTACTGATTCATCCTCCTCGGTCAGCAGCGGAACATGCTCGGTTGAAGAATCTTTTGGAGGGTTCTTGATGGGAAGATTTCCATCCTCAATGTCAAAAGTGCCTTCGGGAGGCGGTGCCAACATATTAAATACATAAGTGTATAGGATGATTGCACCAACCTGGTATGAATAGAGTCAGAAGTTATCTTTTAAATGCCTTATACTTTATCAGAGCATAGTAGAACTGTCTTCAATTCTATTCTGAACTTCGACAAAATATAGAGGTCCATGTTTGGGGGGCTAAATCAATTCCCTTTAATGTTTTAGAAGAATCTAGATTTCAATTTGTTAAGGAAAGAGACAGTCAAATAGAACCAGAACACTCTGAAGAACATGTGAATTTAAAAGGAAAAAGTTACAAACAAATTTCTACAAGAAAAGAGTTTTATCATAAAGTATGTAACTAGCCTCTGTGAGAAATGATTGACAATCAAATTATGAAACAGTTTGCAATTTTGATGGGATGTAAAATCAATAAAAACCGCCTTGGAGATGCTCGAGACCTACCCACTGGCCAAATGAGATATAGGCAGTCCCATCTGTGCTACATTTTTCTGAGTCACCAAAAGGGTTAGATGAGTCTCTACATAGAGCTGCAATCAGGACAAGTGGAACGTTCCCAATGTTCCCTGCAATCATTGTCATCATCTTTATGGATCAGGAGTTATAAAATCCAGCACATTTTAAAGCACAGAGCCAAATACATTTGAAACGAGGGATGTGAAAAAGGAAGATTAGTTGTTACATTTAATATTCCAGGCTCTTGTAAGTATATGAATTGAAATTGAATTGAATGGAAGAAAAAAAACATGATAAATATAAATGCATAAGTGTTTGAGATTGAATATAATATGAAGCGGCTCACCGATTCCAATTTGTATGATTGTGAACTTAAAGAATGGATAAGGCGGCCGGACAAGGGATGCAACAATAAAGCCTATTATTGAGCCTGATATGCTGCCTAGAACAACATTCATGGGAATGAACCACCTGCAATAGAAAAGAGTGGTATGCTAAATATTGCCTGCCAGAAAAAGGGAAAACAAGAGAGGCAAGTGAAGTAAAATAAAAAGAAAACAAGGGATGGAGGGAGGAATCGAAGAATAAGTTACCATTCCAGCATTTTCTGTAAAGTGACAGCTTGCCCGAGTTGGGAGAAGATCAGACATGGAAGCAGAAGGGAGAAAACCAACTGCAGAACAGAACACGGTTGACACAGTGAATTAGTATTCTTTGGCAAGGGGAGAAACCCAGGGAGCCAAAAAAAAAAAAACAAAGAAAAGAAATAAAAGAAGAAACAAATAAGAAAAGACGATTGATTATCAACCAAGTAGTAGAAAGAAATCATTCAGAGAGAGAAGAGCAACAGATAAAAAAAGAAAAAAAATTAAAGAGGAGCTAATCAATGAATTACCCCATTCAAGAGTTTCCTTCCATGGGCAGGCAAGATGTTAACGTATTTGGAAGCCATAAGAAATCCCAAGAAGCACATTGTAAAAACTTTAGCTATTGGTAAAACAGCAATTTTGATGGTCCCTAGCAACGACTCTCCCGCCACCTGATTTTCCGCCGCCGCCGCCATTACCACAGATAGAAACCTCTCCATGCGCATTGCGGTCATCTCCAGGTCCACCAGGCTGCAACCCAGAATCAAAAAATTTCCTCGTTGGCTCTGCGGTCCTCCTCTTAATTAATACCAAAAGCAACTTCTACCTGGGGTTCACGCAATTACCAAAATAAGTCTAGTTCAGACTCGGACCCCTGAACAATCGGACATCCAACGTCGGATTTCCAGCTAAACTTCAATCCTACCCCACACCAACCTATCAATCAATAATTTAAAAAAAAAAAAAGGAAAATTGAAGGACTCACAAAAAATTTAATATAGGAGTGTTTAAATTGAACAGCTTCTGATTTGTTTCTTCTCTTCTCCTTCCTTGTTCTTTTCCTTCAGATTGAAAATAGAGCTTGAGATGAGACGAGATGATGAATTTCTCAAATCCTAATCGATCATGCACTCTCCCCCTCCCCTGCGAAAAAAATTAAGAATTAAAAAGCCCCGATATATATTTTAATGGGTCACAATATTATCGTACCCCCACAAAAAATAAATAAATAAATAAATAATAATAATAATAAACTCAAGGAAAAGAAGCTCACAACCGTTGGGAATTCATAATTGGGTTAGAATATGAATTTCCAAAGCAGTTATTTCTAATATTAGAGAGTAGCAGTTGTGGGAGTTAGAGGAGACGGTGATTACAAATTCCAACTCGAATTGAATTGATCCAATAGAAGAATAATGCTCCCTTTTGGTTTCATTGGACGTCTCAGGCACCCCGCCCCCCGCCTCAAACGGACCGGACGGAGGGAGGGAGCACTGACAGACCGGGGGTCGAGTCTTAGCAAACAAAAAGAAACCCCCCGCCGACATCCCCCCGAGCTCTATCACATGACAGACATTATCCGAATTAAAATTACAAGTAATGCTGAAGAGGGCATATACCTTTTGGATTTGCTCCCGGCCAAAGAGCAAAGACGGAGAAAAAGGGAAAGTTCGACTTCCCCCCCTCCCCTCCAGCTTCCTCCCTCGTTTATTAAAAACTGCAGCTCCTGTTCTGTTTTTTGGCTTCCTCCTCACAAGTTACAACTTCATTTATAGATAGATTTGAGTATACTCGCGAGCAAGCGTTTCCCCTCTCCCTGTACGTCGTGTTTTTTCCTTAATTATTGAAAAATATTAATATATATATATATATAATTTAGTGAACACTAACAAAAAAAAAAAAAAAAAGGTAAAATACATCTGAATAGATATAAATAATTTTTAAATTAAATATAGAACATTTTGTATTATATTCATTTTTATATATATATATATATAATATAACATATTTTTTATGTAATTTATTTTTTGTTGTTTTGTTATACCAATAATAAAATTATTGTTATTATTATTATTAAATTAAATACCGATCATGACGTCAGCCTCATGCAACATCGTGGCCGAGGTGGCAAAATCCCACCACGGCTACGCGACATTCCCAGACAGCAACTTTTGTTTCTTTCAGTGAACATGGGAGTCAGGACAGGCGAATAGGTGTTTTTTTTTTAATTGTGCGCGTCATGATGTAATCATCTCCGGAATCGAATAATTGAACTATCACATCTCTACCCCGCATTACAATAATTAATAGAAAAATAATAATTACACAGTAAATCTACTAAAACGTCTATATATTATTAAAAAAATTTAAAAAAAAAAAAACAACAACTGTGAGATAACTGTTGGGCAATTATTTTTTAAAAAAATATTAAATTCAAATAAATATAATTAATTTATATATTATTAAATATAATACAAAAATTAATTATACTGTATTAATTTTAAATTCATTATGCTTAAATTTAGGTAATGTTTAAAGCTCAATTTGTAAATATTTTCACTCTCTTTGATCAATGCAAGTGAGAAGATGGGAAGCTCCTTCAATCATCAGCCATGCCACGTGGAATTGCGATGTGTAACCGTATAAATAAAATAAAAATTAAAAAAAAAAAAAAAAAAAAAACAATTTCACGAAACCTCTGCGATTTTTCCTTCTCGTAGTCGCTTTGGCGTAGCCTTTGGGGGCGATGGATGGGCGTCAGTGAGAAGTTTCTTCGTTCTTTTTATTTTTTTATTTTTTTTTATTTTTTATTTTTGGCTATCTTCGACTCGTACGAATTAGCGAAACTTCGTCAATTTCCGGGGAGTTTCTTCTTCTGCTACGCGCTCTCGAATCTCAACCCCGTTCTCTTTTTGGTCTATTAGCTTTATTTTTGGTTTCGGCCTCTTCCTCCTCTTCGTCTGATCTGCCACGCTCCAGTGCCCAGCCCGTCATTTTGTAATTTTTTCTGACATGATAAGAAAATTCAAAAGAAAACGATATATTTTCCAACAAATTTTATGAATAGATCTTATAAATTCACTTGGTCTTGATACTATTTATCACCGGAGTGATGAGCCCTATCCTTAGATTCAAAATGATATATATATATTTATATGTAAAAATTTACAATTAAATGCAAATGCAATATAATTTAAATTTAAGATTTTGATATCATATTAAAACATAAAAATTTAAATTGTTGGATAAATTTATGAATATATTATATATTAAACTCTAAATCTCTAACAGTAATTAACGTACATGGAACTTAGCTGTAGGTAGGAAGCCCTGCCTTCTTAACACGTACAGTTGCATTTACGCTGAGTTGTTTTGGGTATTGCACTGTGGTGGTCCTGAACACTAATTTTTGGACATTATACTAAATCTACCTAACCATTATGCTCCTATATTAAACCTTAAGTTTGGTGATGATATTTAATAAATTTACCTCCTTTTTTTTTAATTATTTAAGCCTACGACATTGAAATTCATTTCTCTTTTTTTTATTATTATTTTATTATTTAAGACTTACGATATTGAAATTCGAACTCATTCTCATATGTCCTAAAAGACGACTTTCAATATCACTCAAACAAACGTGGATTGGTATAAATCTACCCTTTTGGTGTCCAAGCTAAAGATGTACTAGACCAGATGTGTCTCGCGCGACCGAGTGAAATTATGATGTTTTGAGTAGAATACGTATGCTATTTACACACCCTCGACTGTGTACTGAGTTTGAGCCGCATGACTTAAAGTCTAGGTGGGCCTAACTTTTTATACTTGGGTCCAAAAGCAAATGTACATGTACTTAATAAAGATGGACTCAACTGGGCCATTATATATGGAAATAACGTCAACAAGGCTAACTGGAGTCCAGGCCAGCCTATTGCACTTGGTTATTCAACTCCATCAGCAGCATCTATACGCAATTAATCTTCCATTTATGGCGGTACACTCACTTGGGGTCCCCCCTCTTCTACTTAAAATTAGTCTGGCTCCAAGTTTGCGTACTAATAGCTTCTTATATACCGGAGAATGGCGATACTGCGGAGACAGAGAAAAAGAGAAGTTGGACATAACGAGGGCGAGTGCTACTTTGAGCCCCAGCATTGCCAAGTTATGGCCAACGCACAATCTACTCGCTAAACCAAATGGAATATACGCTTCTGGGTGCTTGCAAGCTTCAGATATGCCGCCTGCAAATCTCTCCAGCTTAAACTCACTGGCATCTGGCCCCAAGTTTTCAGGATCACGGTGCAGTGCGGATATCAATGTCCAAATGTGTGCAACTTTTGGAACAATTGGATTGCCGAGCTTATGTCAGCAAAAGCTGCTCTCGCTAATATCACTGCTGGACCACTTGCATCACTATGGTAAGCTGAAATTAACTAATCAGATCTTCAAACAACCTTTAAAAATAAGAATAACGAGAACTAAGTTTTAATCCCAAATTTAATTATAGTTAACTAAACGAATATTTTCTTGTCACTTCATTTTTTCTTGAACTAAGTTTGGTGTGAGATTTAATTTCTTTCTTATTAAAGATTCCCATATAAAGTTTATCATGGTAAATAATGCAATGATAATACCTGTCTTAACTGGCCAAGTTTGTTCGAATCCGAAAGGCAATCGTGGAGCCGTTGGTCACCAGTACCACAGATGAGAGCAATTTCAGCACGGACACGTTCTTGCCATTCGGGGTGCAGTGCAAGAAGCATCAAGCTCCAGGAGGCTACAAGAAGAGGGGTCTTGTGCCCTGCCAGGTATATGTTTTTGCACATAGCAGTCTGCGTCTGAATGGTGCATCATAGTAGCAGAACGTTCAAGTGTTGTTTGTAATATGTCTATAGTCTGAGTCTCATCAAATGTTCTTAATTTTAGGCTTTCTTCTTGACAATTCCTAACTACCTTGAGTATCAGGCTCTTCAGGGGCGGGATCCAGGAGTTCTCGTCAGCAGGGACAAGATTATGTGTGGTTATTAAAATAATATAAAAGTTACTAACATTACATTTTACATAAATTTTTTAGGTTAGATAACTGGGAAAACCTCAAATGAAGCTTATATAATTAGCTGGACAAATTTTTATTTTATATACACACATATATATACAATTTAAAGTTTTTATATAATATTTTATTTTATTTTTAGGTGCTAGGAACATTTAAATGTATTCCCACCATCGGCTGGTATTCCAAAATCCAAAACAAAAACTGACGAGGATATGTATGTACATACCTTGACCTTATGGAGGAAGAACTCAAGAGCAATGAGCTTCCTCTGACGAGCCCGGTGAAGTCCAATGGCTCCATCAAACTTGATATGTGTGAAGGTTTGCCTAAAATTATGGAGTTGTGGGAAGGTTCAATTCCTTTATTATATTTGTGATGGAATTAGACTTTGATTTAGACTTTAATTCACGTAATATTTAGTTAATTTTGTAAGAGAAGGTAAATTAAAGAAGATTTAGAGAATATAAGAGAATAAGCGGAAAGTATTAAGAGAAGTGAAAGTTTTATTGAATGAGCTTTAAACGTTTAACGGTCGTGACATCTAGCTGGCTCACATATAGGTGCTGCTTGGTCGTGGTCGAGTACATGTATATGGGGCCTTGTTGTATATATTTTATCGATCAAATCTTGCATATATTGTTTAGATGTATATGCAGCAGTATCACACTCAAAACAGTTAAAAGCAGAGCATAGGCATGCATAGGCCAAGGGCAACTGATAATATTGGACGTCAACCGACAAGAAGCTTCCAATTCCATTTCCTGCATCTTCCTCCCTCACCACTCTTTCTCCGGTATCTTTCCCCGTTCCCTTCCCCGTGTCGTTGTTCTTGGTATGTTTATAACCCGTTATTTTATTAATTAGTGATTGTCACATGTTTTATGTTTTATATTTTTTTATGATGTCCATATTTTATTTATGTGTGTAATTCGGCACCGACACCCGTGTTGTGGTATCGTTTGTTAATTAGTAATCTTGGCTTACTGTGCATTTAATTATTCTTTAAAATGATTATTTAGTTTCACTGAGTTAAAATTGTGTAGCTCTTTGATTAGGAGCTTACATTTACCAAACTCAGCAAACTAATTCGACACAAATACGATTCACCCAGTTTTTAATTTTTTTCTTTTTTTACGTGTATACGGTGGACAGTATGTCATGTTCATAGCACTCACATGAGAGTGGACTTTCGCCCAATTGTTCTATTTAAATATTTTTCCCTTTTAAATATTCTACCATACTAAATCGGTCAAATAAGTGAATTAGATTCCTAATTAGTTCAATTCTTAAAAAAAAAAAAAAAATGCAGTTAGACATTTGGTCTGTATTGAACCTATTGACCCGGCAACTCGATTTTTCATTTTTTTAATCAATTTTTTTTTTGTACCAAAATATTTGATTACTAAAAATACCAAAATTTAGAGTTAAAACATTTAAGAAATTAAGTTAATTTTTCCATTTAATCAAAAAATTATTTTATTTGAAATACATCAAATTATTATTGATATCTTATATTAAAGTAAATCATTCATCATAAAATATCAAAAACTAATTATAATTTTATTCTTATAATTATAAGAAAATATTTATGTTCACTTAGTGTTTATAAAATTATATTACCTATAATTCTCGGACGTGGTCCCGGAAGGGTTAATGAAGCTGCTTGTCTGAGTTGATCTTTGGGTCAGATATTATAGTTACGACAAGGAGAGTTTACCAAACAAGTCCTTTAGCATTTGAGAGCAGATGGAACGTTGGCCTAGTCGCTCAAACAAACAACCCTTTAAGATGTGTGTACCTATACCACGTGTGAGCGAGGTAGTTGATCAAAATGTTCTCGCCAATGAAAAATGAAAATTTTAGGACCTTATACAGACGAATCAGGGTTTCAAGATATTAAGGATACCGATTCTCAGCTTCCTTTTCTTTGTGAAAATTGATTGGGGTCTTAATCCAAGTGAAGAGCATGAAGAAAAAAAGAAGAAAGCTTGATTCTCCATAGTTTTTTTTTTTTCTTTGTTTTATTATTTTATCTTTTTTGCTCATATTTTTATTCCTTAACACTTATCTCTTATTATTCCTTATTAATCCCAATTTTTCCCCCTAACCTGTAATTTCACTCTCATTACTTCTTTGGTATTTGCACCTTTATTACTCTCATAAGGGTTATATATATATATATATTCAATTCAAGATATATATTCAAATTTCAAGCCAAAACAAAGACCACAAAGGATTTTAATTCATGCATTTTTTTGGGTTGCGTTGTAGTTTGTATATCGATTGATAAATGACATTTTTTTTTTAGTTCTTCAAGGAAACTCCACTTAGATTGTACGGCAAGTGCAACTACCAAGACTTTTGGAAGATTTATTTTCTCAGTTGAATGCGATGGAGCGACAAGGTAAGAATCTAGCAACTAGCACGTTACGTTTGGATCTTTGATAAACAATGGTAACGTTTCAACAAATTTTCTAATGTAATAGAGGCTAAAAGGCAATATTCATATTTCATTGCTCGCAACCCATGGATATCTTACACGTTTTAAATAAACTGAGACTGAGAGGTTATAAAATAATCCATATGTCGAGTTTCTTTTATTTATGCGGCTCCAAGGTTCCTACTGCAAGCCAACAAATCAAAAGGACGAAAAAAAAAAAGAAGCAATGAACTTCTTTTTTTTTTTTTTTTTTTGGCATATTAAAATTAAAACTACATGGTCTGAGAATTTGAAAAAATTAAGGTTTGAATTCTCAAACTCCCTTCAAAACTAAACTAAACTTAGTTACTTAACATGTAATATGATGCTTTAACAGACAAATTTAAATATCCAAATTTCTTGTCGCAGTGCTTTCCTTTTTTATTAGAATGCTTGATTTCACCTTGAACTATATAATAGAGATGGTCCTAACTGACATAGAAATGAACAGGAAATTGAATGCAGAAATTAAATTTAGAAAAAGAAAATAAATCAAGAGGTGCGAACAAGAACACTGCGGCGCATCATGTGCTTAAACTCCAAGAAATCGACAAGGCCGTCGTGATTACGATCCACGGAGCGGATCATGTCCTGAACTCTGTCCATCTCTTTGGCCTCGGGCAATCCCAGCTTCCGTAACACCACTTGCAGCTCTCCCGCCGATATGTACCCATCCCGGTCCTCGTCGAACACTTTGAATGCCTCCGACAGGTCGTGTTCCTCCTGCATGGCCGCCTCAGCCTCTTCATCCTCGGCCGATGTGCCCTTCTGCTCCTCGCCACCGTCGCCGCCGCTACCGAAGAATGCGTTGTCCAGTGACTGGTGGAGGGACAAGAAGTCGTCGAATTGAAGGCCCATGTTGCCCGGCTTTATGTGGGACTTGATTGTTGACTCCAGCTCCGAGAAGTCAGCGTCCAGACCCAAAACGGAGAGGGCTTGGCTGAGGTCTTGGATGGTGACGGTGCCGTCGCCGTTCTTGTCGAAGATGTCGAAGATACGGCGGAGGCGGAGAGAATTGAGGCTGGGGCATCGGAGACTGAAGGAAGAATTTTTCCTGCAGGTTTGTTTATGAACCCGGCGAGCACTTGAGGCTGCATCTTCTGCCTTTCGATCCATTTGAATTAATTCCTCCTTATATTATCAAAATTATATATTGACTCCCTTCCTCTTCCTTATCGTCCTCCTTCCCTGTATTTTCCCAGTCGTGGCAGCAGCAGAAGCAGCCACTTTAGAGGGTACAACGAAGGGAGGATGGATTGAAAGGAATGCCTAATGCCAGCGGAATATGGAAAGCGTCGGGTTTGCTTCCTAAATTCTAATGAGTTGATGTGAGAAAAGTGGGGATGGATGGATGGATGGATGGACTGTAGTGTTCTAAAGCTTCTCCATTTTTGGCTTATCCATGATATCTTTGGGGGGGATGCCCGCCAATATTAATATGAGACCATGCGGGTTCGCCGGCGTTGGCTTCATTTGACCACCACCACCACCCATGACCATTGACCACCCAAACCCAACCCCCGCAAGTTGACATTTCATTATTTATTTGCTTTTTCCCGCTTGGCATTCGCCGGACTAAGCAAGCCATTTCATTTCGCCATCTTCCATATCGATATAGTTGACGTGAACAAGTTGTTAAACTCTAACAAAAGTTAACAAAACAAAACCCCAAGAGTTACGGCACCTTTATTACATGAAACCTTCTGTTGAGGAAAAATCTTTTATCTAGAAGTTGCCGGAATAACTGCATCTTCTATATTCTAAATTGGGGGCTACTTAATTATAACTTATATGAAGATACGGTGTTTTTCTTTTTACTTTATTAATATTTTCAAATCTAATTTTCTTAAATGCTGAAGTTATTGTTTCCCTGTCTAGCCGCCCAAAAAAAAATCAATGTATCTTTTTCGTTTTTTCAGTGAAGAAAATAATTAATGGACGGTGGCGGTATACCTAACCGAAGCACAACCAAAAAAAAAAAAAAGAAAAAAGAAAAGACCATTTGAATTGGATGAGGAGAGATTATAACAATTTGGGACGCCGATGCTATTGCGGGTTGCAGCCATTGAGCCAAGTGCAGAAGAACTCTTGCACGTCAGCAAAAACTGCCAAGGACTCGGTAAATTAAGTGAACCAAAGTAGCAGATGTTGTCTTCTGAGTTCGGGGACTTCTGAACCTACCAATGACCAATCTCATCTCTTCGTTGGCAGATGGTAAGACTTCCGACGATTTTGGGTGGGTCTCCAGGACATACGCGGCACTCTGTTATTGGTTTCAGGGTGGGAAACGTTCCCGCACGTTGCACGACGTTTTTGTTTCGATTTGGTTTCAGTCCCTAAACACGGCCGCCTACTCTTCTTGACTTGTAACCAAACAATTTTTTCGTTCTTCAGGAATTTTGCTTTTTCAAAAGAAAAAACAAAAACACAGAGAAATAGAAAATGGAGTCGAATGGGAACACGCTCTCCATCATACTATTGGGCGCAAATGAAACTTCCTCAGTTTCCATTTTCAGTAGCGGAATTTCATCTAAGGAATCGTTTTTTCTGTTAAAAAAAGGGAGAAAATTCTCAATTCTGTATTTATACGAAAACTAATATGTAAATTATAATAGATATCATATACTTTTATTCATGATGTCGGTTCTTGGTGTGAAGATGAAAATCCTTTTCTGATTTTACCTTTTGATGAATTTTTTCTACTTTTTCCTTTTCTTTTTCTCTTTTCTCAATTTTTCTCCTACGATGGATAAGAGAAAAAGAAACTCTAATAAAAGAAAATCATGTTTTTTTTATTTTTCTGTAATGATTATCTTTAATAGTTTTTAATAAGAAGAGTGATTTTCTTTTTTTTTATAACTGTTATCTTTAATAGGGAGAATAATTCTCTTTTTTCCTATAATTATTATCTTTAATAGGGAGAGTGGAAATATTTTAAATTCAATAATTAAAATTACCGTTATATCTAATCAACTATTATATTAAATCTTTTATATTTGATCATATTTTAAATAACAAGAGTCAATTAAATCAATTAATTTAATAATCTCTCATTTAACCTATGTTATGACTTGATAAATTATTAACAAATAAATGTGCACCATACTTAAAGATTATCAAACCATAATACTTGATTGAATTAAGATGATTGGATCATAGCGGTCACATATCTTTTAGCGATATGATTCCTTCACATATCTTTTAACGATATGATTCTTTCCGTGTATCATATAATCATCATAATTCATAATAACTTTATCGAGGAATATTGAAATTTTAAATTGTCATTTCTAAATACGCTATTAGTTATCTCACAAAATATAATTGTATACAACTTAATGTAGATAACAAAAGTGCAAACAAAACTATGACTTTAATTAAATTCATAAGTGTCACAATGATATGAGCAGTACGAAACATTAACTTTCAAAAGAATGAGGACTTGTCCAAAATGCTTATCCGTTCAACATATCTAATAAATGTTTTTGGTGACAAACCTTTAATTAACGAGTCTGCTATTATCAATTCAGTACCAATATGCTCAATAGACACTTTTTGGTTTTGTACTTCTTCCTTAACAGATAAGTATTTCAAATCCATATGTTTTGCACCTTTAGAATACCTATTATTCTTAGAGAAAAAAACAGCTACAAAATTATCACAATAAATTCTTAACAGTTTTTCTATATTGTTAACCAAATCAAGTCTTAAGATAAAATTCCGCAACTATAATGTATAAATAGTAGCCTCAAAGTATGCTACAAATTCAGCCTCCATAGTGGAAGTAGTAATGACAGACTACTTCCCACTTTTCCATGAAACTGCTCCTCTATCCAACAGAAACATGTAACCAAATGTAAATTTCCTCGAGTCTACACATCCAGTATAATTTGAATTCGAGCAGTTTATTACTTCAAGATAACTTAATCTTTTATAAGTAAGCATATAATCCTTAGTGCCTTGTAAGTACCTAAGTACTTTCTTTCCATCTTTTCAATGGTCTATTTCAAGATTACTTTGATATCAGCCTAATATTCCGACAGCGAAACTAATATATGACCGAGTGCATGTTTGAACATACATCAAACTTCCAACCAGCGATGCATAGGGAATGAATTCCATTGATTTTTGTTCCAAATCATTCTTTGGACATTGCAATTCACTGAACTTGTCCCCTTTCTAAATTAGAACTATTCCTGTAAAGTAATTTTCTATTTTAAATCTCTCTAATACTTTATTGATATAGCCTTTCTGAGATAATCCTAACAATCCTTGTGATCTATTGCAAAATATTTGTATTCCTATCATATAGGATGCCTCATTCATATCTTTCATTTCAAAAGTTTCAGAGAGAAATTTCTTAACATTATGTAATAAACCCATGTCATTAGTAGCTAAAAGAATATCATTAACATATAAGACTAATATAATGAACTTGCTCCCACTGACCTTCATATAGATACACCAATCAACGGTATTCTCTACAAAACCATATGATGTAATGATATTATTAAACTTAATATACCATTGTCGGGAGGCTTGTTTCAGTCCATATATCGATTTCTTTAATTTACACACCAAATTTTCTTTCTCTGTGGTTATAAAACCTTTAAGTTGGTCCACATACACTTCCTCTTCTAAGTCACTATTCAAAAAGACGGTCTTTACATCCATTTGATGGAGTTTTAGGTCATAGTGAGCCACCAAAGCCATAATGATTCTTAAGGAGTCTTTCTTAGAGACTGGAGAGAAAGTCTCCTTATAGTTAATACCATCCTTTTGAGTGTAACCTTTGGCAACAAGTCTAGCCTTATACCTTTTGATGTTGCCTTTTGAGTCTCGCTTGGTCTTGAAGGCCCATTTACAGTCAACTTGTTTTGATCTTTTAGGCAACTCCACTAGTTCCCAGACTTGATTTACATCCATCGATTTTATCTCTTCTTTCATGGCATTAAACCACTTTTCAGAATCATTACATTCCATGGCTTGTTTAAATGAGACTGGATCTTTATCAATACTTAATTCAGATTCATGTTCAAGTGAGTAAACCATATAATCATTCGATATGGCTGATCTTTTCTGTCTTGTAGACCTCCGTAATGTCATTTCTTGTGGTATCACTTACTCATTTGTTACTTGCATATTGTCATTTGGTTTATCACTTATGTATTTATTTTGTGTGTTTCGAATATCAATTTGTTGTCTTTGCATGTTGCGTAACTGTGATGCAACAAAAGGAACAACAACTTGAGTAAAAACACTTAGTGTGGGGATAACAACTTAAATAGAAGTGCTCACTGTGGATCTTTCATTTTGTAATTCTCTAATATCCACCTTTCGTGATTCCCCACTCCCACTGAACTGACCATTTTCAATAAACCGAATATTGTCAGATTCAACTATTCTAGTACTATGGTTAGGACAATAGAACCTATATCTTTTAGACTTTTCAGGATAGCCAATAAAGTAGCCATTGATGGTTCTTGCATCAAGCTTTCTTTCATGTGGATTATATATCCTTACTTTTGCTGAACAACCCCAAATATAAAGGTGTCTTAAACTGGGTTTCCTACCTGTCCATAATTCATAAGGAGTCTTAGGGACAGTCTTACTAGGAACCCTATTCAACAAATATGCAGCAGTTTTTAATGCATGTATCCACAAGGATAAAGGTATAATACTATAACTTAACATGCTCCTAACCATATCCATAAGTGTGTGATTTCGCCTTTCTGCTACACCATTCTGTTATGGTGTACCAGGCATTGTATACTGTGCACATATGCCTTGACTTTCAAGAAGTTTTGCAAATGGACCAAGATATTGTCCATTTTCATTGAATTTTCCATTATATTCACCACCTCTGTCTGACTTAATCACTTTCACTTTTCTATCTAATTGCCTTTCCACTTCATTTATAAACACCTCCAGGGCGTTTACTGACTGAGACTTTTCATGCAGTAGATATAAATAACAATATCGTGAGTAGTCATCTATAAACGTGATGAAATATTTCTCACCACCCTATGTTGAAATATCAAAAGGGCCACAAATATCAGTGTGTATTAATTCTAAAGGCTCATTACTTCTTATGGTCGGGTTCTTTGATGTGTGTCTTGTCTGTTTACCTTTTATACAGTCAACACATACCTCCCAATCAGTAAAATTCAATTGAGGCAGAACATCACCTTTCACCAACCTCAATATCTTTTCTTTGGATATATGACCTAATCTTTGATGCCATAAGAAAGCAGAACTGTCATCATGTGCATTACGTTTATTACCTATATTATGCTCAACAAGAAATAAAAAATCAGCATACATAACATCAAGATTAAAATGGTACAAATTATCAACCAAAGTATCATATCCATATCTATAATAGTACGAATGTCTATACAATGAAAATATACCATTTCCAATCTTAAGGTTAAATCCTACTTCATCTAACTTTGCAACAGAAACTAAATTTCTAGCACATTCAGGAACATAGGGACACTTTTCTAGATCTAGGTGACACCTAGTATCCAAAATTAATCTGTACGTCCCAATTCCTTCTATTCATGTCTTCATTCTGTTTCCCATATAAAGGAATTTCTCAATTCTTGTTATGAGCTGGATTGAAAGGAATCCTTATATGATATGTGACACATGAATAGTAGCTCCAGAGTCTAACCACTAAGTATTATTCGGTACTTTAATTACATTTGATTCAAAATATACTGATATACAGTACATACCTTTCTTTTCGAACCAAGCCTTTCTTTTTGGACAATCTTTCTTGAAGTGACCAATCCTTTTACAGAAGAAGCATTTTTTATCCTTGTGAATCTGACATCTAGTGACTTTTATAGAGGCTTTGTCCTTCTTCTTATCCTTTTTATATAGTTTAGACTTGCTACTGCTAGCATCATTATGAACAGTAAGATGAATAGAGTGATCTTTCATCTTCTTTAATCTCCCTTCCTCTTAAACTAACATGGCCTTAATTTCTTGAATGTTCCATTTCTCTTTGATAATGTTATAATTCACTTGGAACTGACCAAATTCAGGATGCAGTGAGTTGATGATGAATTGTACCAAAAAGGATTTACTCACATCCATGCCCATTGTTTTCAACTTTGCTGTTAGATTAGCTATATTAGTCACATGATCATGAATAGGTTGTAACCAATCAAATTTCTTGGTCGTCAGCTCACTTATTAGGCTTCCTACAATGGATTTATCAACTATATCTGATTGAGAGTATTTCTTAATTCTTATCATAAATTTCCTTACATTTTCCGTCTTAGGCATCGATGGCTTGACATTTTCAGCTATCGTCATTCGCATCAAATTCAAACTCAGCTTATTAGACCGTTCCTAAGCCTCATGCAGAGACTTGCGAGATTCTGTACTGGTCTCAGTAATGGCTGCAGGCTTTTCATCCGAGATGACTGCTAAGTCCAAACCCAAAATGCCTAAGTGAAACTGAATATGCTCAGACCATTCCGCATAATTAAGTCCATTGAATTTGATCATCGTATTGCCTAAGGTGAACATATTATTGGAAGCTATAAACATAATCATTAATACTTTGAATAAACTTAAATAAGATTCAGATCAACTTTGATTATGTATTTAAGTTCACCTTTGGGTGATTCTCAAATACATAACTTTAATCAATAATGATGCTAATTTAGATATACTTTGATAGATCAATCAATCATACTAGAGTTAACATGAATGTTATCTTTGGATATACAATCATATTTACCCAGTATATCAATGAATCTCTTTTAGTATTATTAATTATAGGCAATAATTCATCTTTGGATGATCTCCTAACTTTATAATTAATAATAACAATTGTTCATTTCAAATCTGTACAACATTTCATTAGCATCTAAAAAAATGAATAATTAAAATTCACAATCAAATACTTGAATCCTTTTAAATTAGGCTATTTTGGTAACTAACAAGCTTATAATATTTGATTGATGTTAATATGATCTCAATAAACTTCAAAATCTTTAATTATTGAGATCATTCAATTTGACAAAACATCAATAAACAATCAATGATGCAGAAAATAAATTCCTTTTTGGGTTAACAACAGCCAATATGTCGGGTACTATTATGGTAGCCGACTAATTCTGCATGCCGACAAATGCTAGCAGGGTACCACTCTAATAGCCGAATCCTAACATTCATTAATTTCTTCCTTTCTATTGACCATGTCGATTAAAATGGTGTGAAAAATTAGATCCAGAAAGGGGAAGGGCTGGTGGTGGACATTCGGGAAGAAGAACAAATTGTTTTTTTTTTCAGCAAACGGCAAAGGGTCGCTGGCTTTTTCTTTTCAACGCCGGCCAATTCTTCTTTTATAGCAAATTATAGTATTCACAAACCCATTCTAATATTAATTATTAAAAAAAGAGAGAATTTTTTTATTAAAATTCTCAATTTTGTAATGCAAGATTTTTTTTTATATGAATACTAATATGCAAATCGTAATAGATTTCATATATCTCTATCCATAATATCGGGTTCTTATTGTGAAAATAAGAATTCTCTTCTAATTTTATCTTTTAATAAATTTTTCCTATTCTTCCTCTTTCTCTTTCTCTTTTTCTCTCTTATGGTAAAGAAGAGGAAAAGAAACTCTAATGAAAGAAAATCATGTCCTTTTTATTTTTCTGTAACAATTGTCTTTAATAGTTTTTAATAAGAAAAGTGATTATCTCTTTTTCTATAACTATTATTTTTAATAAGGAGAGTAATTCTCTTTTTTCCTCTAATCGTTATTTTTAATAGGGAGAGTAGAGGGATTTTAAATTTAATAATCCAAATTATCATTATATCTAATCAACTATTATATTAGATTTTTTATATTTAATCATATTTTAAATAACAAGAGTCACTTATATCAATTAATTTAATATTTTCTTCCAAGAAAATTCTCTAATTAGTCAATGACATTTTTTTTCTTTCCATCTAAAAATTAGATTATATTTAATGGTTCATAATATAATTTATTATTTATTTGTAATATAACTGGTCCGTAAGATTAAGGTATAAACATCAATTTCTTTTTTTATTAAAAATATATAATATAAATATAAGTATTATATAATATATAAATATATAACATAATATATATATATAATTATAAAAAATTTCAATATATATATAATTAATATTTTTTTAGATGTATATTTTAATTATATAAATACTATATATTTAAGATTGTAAAAAAACAAAAAACAAAAAACAAAAAGGTCCCCGTTCACACGACCTAATTCTATTTATGTAGCGGGTCCAATTTTCACACGGTTGAATCTTTAAAAATTCGGGACAGGTAATTTCTCTGGGAAGGGATGCTGCTGTGTAGCTCGTAGACAGATATGTCTCCTGACAGGCGACGCTGCCGTTTTACTTCATAGGAAAACCCACTTCTCGCTGCATCTGAGACCCGAGCACCCCCCCTCCCTCTTTCTACAATCAACCGTCCTACCGTCTCGACGCCGCCGCCGCCGCCGCTGCTAGAAAGAAGCTTTTTGCAGAAGAATCTACCATTCTGCTGCACTTCCGAAAAATCGGTATTTTTCCTCCCAAAAGTTTGATTTCTCTTTTCTACTTTCACTCATTATTTTAGCAATCGAAGCATCGAGAAAGGTGCTATCGCAGTAGTTGCTCCTTTTTTTTTTTCTTTTCTCCTAATTTTTCGGTTTAGGGTTGCTTATTTTTGCAAGAATTATTATATTATAGGAGAAGAAAGAATCTGGGTGTTGAGTTTTGATCTGTAAGTGAATTCAGAACTTAACTAGAAATTAGCCTTGTTGCTGTTGAAGCATGATGTATATGTAAACTGTCTACTGCCCGTGGTTGATTGCTTCCAGCCCCAGACAGCTGAATCTGCTTATTCATTTGTCTTTGCCGCAGCCGCACGGAGCACGTGCATATGGATTCTGATTCTTGTGCGCATCCGGCCAGCAGAATCCGTCTTGAATCTCTATCTTTCCAGAAACATTTGGAAAAGATCGATGCTTCACAAGCCAGTAACACCATGGTTCAGGCCGAACTGTCTCTGGGGCCTAGTACTCCTGATACGAGCAAGGAGAATGGCGATTTCCTCCTGGATCTTAATTCTCCGCCCACTGTTCCCAAAAAAGTTTTTTCCTTTACTTCAAAATCGGATAGAAATGAGGACCTAGACATTTGTACTAGCCCCCAAACACCCAAGGACGCTGTTTTTGACCCTTTCGCTCCTGGCCCCAATCGCATGATCATGGCTCCTTACTGTAAGAAATTCTTTGATGAAGCAAGGGCAAGTGTTGCCCGTCGTCTTAACTTCACTTCTGCCTTCAAAGCTTTGCGAAATAAAACATGCTATGCTGACCCAGAATGTTTGACGGATGAAGAGATGTTTGAATCTGTCTACGAAAATCTCTTGGAAGCTATTGTTTCTAACCTAACAGAAAGTGCTCTTGCCAAAATACCTGACATTGAATGGGATTCTGATGCTTGTAGGACACCTCCATCATCTCCTAAACTCAATGGACAGGCAGAAACTTGTCCGGGTGCTCCTTTGAGGCCAACAGGTAGATCAAGGAATATTGATTTGGGTCTGTGCAGAAAGCTTGAATTCTAATGGTAGTTAAAGTCTTGTGTTTATCTGCTTCGCTGAGAGTATGAGATAGCACAACTGACTAATTCTGTAGGAAGCCATCATGTATTGAACTTAAAGCTCTAACTTTTGTGGCCAATAAGTTAAAACTTCAGTCTTGAATATTAAATTATAAGGAGAACAAAATTCAGTCTGACTAGTTATGATGACAATGTAGGAATGGCATTGTATAGTAATGTCATCGCATTATTATTCAGAAATCAGTAAGTTTTCCTTTCCTTTATGTTGCATTTAGTGTCCTTTCTCTTTTTGTGCTCTTGTGCGTTGTATTTGCATATAAATGTTCGTGGAATGCAAATATCTTAATTTCTTTTTGTCTAATGTGATCATGTTGGATGCAATTTAAGACGACACCTAGTGTGTTAAGCACTGAAATTCATAGTGCCTAGTTTGACTGCTCAGATATGTTCTTTTGCAGGATATAATTAGATGAGAAGAGAGAGGTAACTGGGCTAGTAAAAAAAATTACCTTTAAATTGAATAAAAAATAGTTGTTCTCTATCCAAGTTAGTTTTGCAGTCATAGTTAGAAAAATTAAACTGTACCGATTGTCTTTTCAATTTGCTGAGGAGGTCCGTCCAAGAGTGCTGCATTGTGCAGTAATGGAGGCACCATTATTTTCTATCAAATGCATATGCTCTACTGTTTTCGTATCTTTTGACCTACGCTGTTTTATTACTCAATATTAACTCCTCCTTGGGCCTTAGCTTTAGGCAATTTGACACCTTTCACGGAACAAAATTAGTACTGTGATCAGTTCTCTCGTTTCTTAAAAATGAGGCTGACTGACTTGATGGCCAGTAACACAAACCCCCCTGTGGGCTGCAAGACAGTTTGTGTTTATGATTTGATTAGTTGACTGGGTTTCTGTGAGTTGTTGGATGCCTAATCACACCTATAAATAAGGAATTTCATATAATTAGGATTTTTTCTTTTAGAGTCCCCAACTTTCTGACCTTAGGTTTCTGTTAGGATTACCATTTGGATCTTCAATTTATTTTTTGACCTAAGAGGAGTTCTGTAAGTTTTCTCAACAATGGCAGATGGACTATGATTTGATGATTACTGCTGATTGCTAAAGAGTAACTCTTGTGGCTACAAGGCCATGCACTTATTTCACTTCTGTGGGTATATATATTTTCTAGACCCTTGTATGTTGAAATTATTCTCAGTATTTATCCACGTATCACTTCCTGGAATTTTTTCTATTGGAAGATGATTCTTTGGCGTTCGATTACGAGGCGTTGTTGCATAATCAGAAGTCATCCATTTTGTAAAATTATATACTTAATTTTTATGTATCTTTAGGCGGTCGGCAGTCCTGAAAGTTATATCATTGAAGCTTAAGTGTAGAGGGGAAATGCATCTTGGTGAGGCAGGGAGAGGTAGACTGGGTAAAGTGAACATCTCTCCAGCCATGTCGGGTTTGGAGGAAGAAAGGGGAAATAATGCCTCTAACCTGTATTGCGAAATAGAGATGCTATGCTGCCTTTGTTGCATGCCCGGGACATGACAAATGATGATTTTAATGAAGATTAAAAAGCAATTGATGAACGTAAATAAGAGGATTTATGAAGTTTATCCGAACGAACCGTGGGGTTACCGCTTATAGCCTAGTCTTTTGATTGAGGTCAATTGGTGTGTGTTCTCTTTGTCTCTTTTGTATGTCGTCAAATTCACTATCAGCAGGAAATTGGCCTATTCAACTAACTAAAACGTTTTCTTATTACCCGCAAGCCCCGATGCTCCGTTTGAATTGAAAATGTCGCGATACCGAAAGCATTGTTGTTTCTATTTTCGCATGGAGGATTTGAAAGCTTGGACTGACTCCAGGCGGCTGAGCGCAGACACCGAGAGAAAGCTATACCCCGGGGCAACCATAACGTTGCACCAAATGTTGCGTCAATTTGTTCTGTATATTTCTCATTGTTAAGAAAAACAAAACAAGAAAAAGAGAAAAAAAAAAAAAGAAAAAGAAAACACGTTTCCCTATTCGTTGAAGGAGTATCTCAATTTTCATTCAATTGACCGAACAACCCAAGTGGAGAAAAGGAAAGGAACCTTGACGTCGGGACAGAAAAGTTTGGTCAAGTGGAAATTTTGAAACTTGGCTTGGTTTGTGTAATTTATAATTCAGATGGAGCAGTAGTCGTGGTTAAAACCCTTTTCACGGCGTGTGGATCACTCGGCATATGGTCCAAAACGCGTTTTACTCTTTGTGTGACAGGCCACCCTAACCAATTTCGTCTGAATTCCGCCCGTGGTAGCTCGCGCCTCCATAATTTGCGCCATTGTCTGCTACAGCACGTTATCCAGGTCAACCTCGCAAACTTGAGTAGAAAGTCATAACTTGGGGAAAAGAAGGGGAACAAAACAGAGTCATTCAACACTTCAGGGGGGCATGCATAATTAATTCGAGTTTCCAACCTTCATATGACTCACCTCACCTGGTGTTTCGTTCGCAAACCAAATGCTGAAAGAGAGCAGCGTGAAAATACGAGTGTTCAACCTTCATTTTTCGCTGCCGCCAGCAATATTCTTGTATTTTAGATACATTCAGTAAGTATCAACTTTGAGTGGGGCCGCCTTAGCTTTGCTTTTGGCCCCGTTAGTTGATCACAAAATTCATTCCCCGGGCTTCTCGTATGGAAAGCAAGTCAAGTAACAATAACAAATGATACAGAGCGCTTTGAGAGCTGCTAGCCATCCATTGTCTCAAAAGTATCAAGTGCCCATTGTCCTGAATAGCATCTCGTTCAAACAATGAAATCCCTTTGCTTGCCTGCCATCTATTGAGCAGCAAACGATCAAATATTATACTAGAACTAAAATAGGTAATCTCAATCTAGACTTTTTTACGTGCCAAATACGGGTAATGCAGTAACATCAGGATCATTAATTATGAATAGAGTCTGCTTTTTCTGAAAATGAAACCGAATACTGCCTGAATTTATCCTCACATTTTGCGATCACTTCAAAAAGATTAAATCAAAACAAACTGAAAATCAAAATACAGGGATGTAGGGGGAATTGAGGACTTGGACAAAATTTCCAAAAACATCATAAGGCAGCTAATTAAGGACAGCTTTTTAAAGCTCTTGGAGCAGAGGATAATCGTATTCTTCCTTTATTTCAATCCAAGAGTAAGAGACGATACAGACACTGTAAATATAATTCTATTTAATGGATAGCAATAACGAAAGATGAAGTGAAAAAGGAAATCGATTCTGATCTACTCCACCTCCTACAATTTCAATTTGTTCTTATAGTGGCAATTCTGTTGTCCGATAGTTTGATTGGAGAGAAGGACGGTGATATCACAGGTAGTCGTCGAAATCACTCGCACCCTGAACATTTTCATGATTCGAACTTTTCCAGAAATTCTGGTAAAAGCGTTCAAGGGCAGCACGCCGCTGGTCACATCGGAAAAAAGCTGCGAATTGGATAACAGTCGATCGGCCATGAAGTCGACCGTCAGGTTCATGGGCTGCGTCTTGTCAGCGGAAATCTTTCCCGCCGGGATAGGAACCTCGCCGACCTGCTTTCCCCTGTAATTCAAAGAAGCTGAGCTGTTGGAGTACTTGAAGCCCACCTTGTTGGGATTCTTGATGGAGATATCCGCGTCCAGGGTCAGGTTCAGGTTCACGCCCAGCCTGGCCAAGTCGACGGACGTCCGCACGTTCTTCAGACGCACGGAATCCACGGTGATCACCGGTCGCTTGGCCTTGAACACCGTGAATGCTAGGATCACCACCACCAGAACCACCGTCAGGATGACCGCCGCGGTTACCCCCAGACAGACGTTCCGGCGTCTGCGTCTCCGTCGCTTCAGAGCCAGAGCTTCATCGTCTTTTGCAACTGCCGATCTTTTTCTTGATGGATTTAAGGATACTTCCTCCATCTCTCCACGCGAGCCACCACCACCACCGCCTTTTTATTGTTTTCTTTTTTTTGGGGTTTTTATTTATTTATTTTTTCCTCCGCGACTCTCTGTACGCTGTCTCTGGCAGTGCAGCGGTTATCAAAGCGGTGGCGGATCTCGGTCTAATTTATAGGCGTTAAAATGCAGACATTGCAATACTTAGTACTGGTAGACATACGGTTTTTTTTTTTTTCCTAATTTTCTTTTCTGTTTTTTTATTTGATTCTTGAACGCAACATTTATTCAAATACAAACAGCTTAAAAAAAATATATATATATATATATAGAATGCTGCTTCTGGAGACTTTTTTTTTATTTTTTAACATAAATAATTTTTGTTTCAATGATGCATGTGTCATCGTTTTGAGGAGGAATGGATTCGTCTCACTCTGCAGTCGGGTTTCTTCTTCTTCTTGTTGTATTATTTTATTACTGAGGTCCACATTAATTAATATTCGGTTGAATTGAAGGAATCCTGCAAGCACGACCCCACTGTCTACGAAGAATTAGATCACCAGGCAGGCTCTGTAGATCATGCCTATTCCTCGAGGATAATTCTATTTTTACATGGCCTAGGTATCACATATTTCTTTAATCTCATAATTAATTATAATATACCTTCTAGACGATGTGTATTACTGAATAAATAATAAGTACAAATAATACTGTATATGCCATCCCCACTTACAGTTTAAAAGTGCTAAAGTCTATTACAGAGCTAAAGCTTTCAAATTTGTATTTTGACCGGAATCAATTAAGAAAAACTCGGTCGCCTCCACTCAATCGTTTTTCTATTTTATTTTACTTTTTCTTTTCCCAGACTTTCAATTATTTGTTTATTTTATAGCCGAGCAATGCGACCTCTAAATTCTGTCAACACTTGCGCTCTAGTTTCTAACTTGAGACGTAAGAAAATTAGGTGAAAAAACGCTATCGTGGTTTTGGATACAATGTATAATTTTATTTCTGGCTTTTAATTTTTATCTTTTTCTTTATAGAAAGGTTTTCATATTTAAAAACTTAAAATTTTAATTTTAAACAAAATTATGTAAAATTTATAAAAATAGATAAAATTGTCTCATTATATAACTTATAATCTAATCAAACCTTCTAATAAGTAGATATATATATATATATATTCACGATCATTAGTTCACCTACACGAGACACAAATATCAAAAACAGAAGAAACGATACATGAACTTGACATCTTAACCAGCATAAATAGAGCGGAATAGAAATTTTGATGTAAACAATATCCCCTGATTTGCACTTCTTATATATATATATATATATTTGATACCTCAATCCAACGAAGAGCATTTGATTGCTAGGTCAAAATTTCACCACAAAGTACAAAAACGACCCGTCGGTGTTTTTTTTTTTTTTTTTTTTCTTTTTGGTGGTGAAATTGCAGATTCTGGTAAAACTAATTAGAGAAGGTAGAAGGAACAGAGATGCCAAATTTACGTGGCTCCTCAATGTGTCTAAAATCACGGGTTTGCCAACTGGGTCTTCCTCCACCGTGAGAAGAACCGTTCAAAATTACTAACTGTTAATAGGGTTCTTAAACATAATAACCACACTTACACAAGATACTTTAAAACTTGAAAACTCAAGTATACCCCTCGTATTACAAATGTACACTTAATTGTACCGTATCCGCCAATGCCCAACTTCCCATTTGCAGTGACCTCAGAGCTTGGAGTGCAGCCATCTTATCTGCATACAAGCCATCTTCCACAAATCAACACGACGGTACCGGAGTGCGGTCATACGGCTGTATTGCAGCATATTGTGCAGAAAAATGGCCGACGAATTACTGTGCTTTTTATCTTGTCCTGGAACATTTAATTTTGACTCCACAAAGAAGTTAAAAGCACGAGTGATTTCTAGCTGTAATAGCAATTAAAGTATTCTTCACCGCAATGTGGTGAAGGTTAAAGCACGACTGGAAAATTTAAGATTCGATAAATTAAAATTAAATATTTTTTTATATATAATAAAAAATATATGTACTTCATTAATAATTGTTTTTTTTAATCATATAAAAATAATTAAATTTTATATTATTATTTGGTTTTTATATAATTAAAAAAATAAAAAAAATCTTTCATTAACTACATTGTATATATAGATTAAAGTTATTTTAATCATTATAAAATAGAAATAAGGGAATTATTTAATTTCTTGTTAAAAAAATGAAGTAGCCAAAAAGTCTTATTATGGAATTATTAATTCTGTCAAAGTACATTATTGGAATTATGAGTATTTACAATTATATAACTATTATAATTTACTTGTATGTATTGTTGTTTTATTCAATGGATTGAACTTATAAGAATATGGAAAAGTAAATGTTTACTTATATATTATAAATATTGACTTATATTATTAGTAAGTAAACCTATTGCTATTACAAATTTAAGTAATGAGAAAAAAAAGTTACGTCATAAATTCAAGAACAAAATCATAGATTAAGTCTTATATTTATAAAAGTGATTACTGCTAATAAAATTGAGAAAATTATTTTACAAATAGAAGGTACAAAAGAATATTTGTAGTTTGTGAAAAATAGTTTCATTTTAAAGATAAGTCACTCACTAGTACTCTTATAATGGAGCTTATAACTATAAAGTTTATTAGGTTATGAGTTATGCAAAAGCACATTATTGGAACAATTAATTTTGTAGCAAAGTTTAAGATTTTAAAATTAATGGTAAATGACTTTTTCTATAAAACAATTTATTTTGAACTTATTATCTCTTGAGTATAAGTCATTTTAGATTCATTATAACATTATAAAAGAAAAATAGAAAGGTAATGAATTGGCTAGTATGCATATTAAGGAGAAATTCAAAAAGGAATCTCATTACCAATCTCATTAATTGAATACCTTAATATTTTTTGAATTAAATTTAATCAAAGTTCCTTATAATACTTAATTTTAGTGCTACTATTAATGTGTCCATAATGATATAAATATTTATTATAATCTAATTATTAATAATATTTTATATTAATTGAAATATGATAAAATTTTAAAAAATCTTTATTTATCATATATTATAATATTGAAATTAAATATAACACGATAAATGATAATTTTGCTTACTTATGACATAAATGTTTGAGTCATATATCCAAAGAAAAATTAATGAAATTGCTAATGAGATTTCTTTTTGAATTTAAATTTTACTCATCTCAAAATATGTATAAATTACATTATGTGTAACTAAATAAAATATAATATGCAATAATCCATAATAAGCATCCAAATTCTTAAAATTATTCACACTAATATTTATAAACTTTTTGACACTGTAACCCTTAATGAGGAATTGTATTTCACCACCTTTATAGATATGTTTTACGTTATAGTTATATTTATTTACTTTGCAAAAACTCAATCATTGAGTACTCTTAAGTTATATATAAAAGAGTTAAAAGCAATTAGACAAAAGGTAAAAATCATAAGATATTACAATGGTGGTAAATATTATAGAAAATATAATAATTCAGAGTGGTGTCTATGTTTATTTATGAAATTTCTTAAAAATCATGATATATGTGTATGGTTAATTATGTCAAGTACATTTTAGCAAAATATATGACAGAAAGGTATAATTAGATATTAACGAATATACTTAAGAGTATAATGAGTAATTCCTCTTTACCTAAATTTTTGTGGATATATATATTATTTGTTAAATAAAGTTTTTAATAAGGTAGTTCAAAGTACTTTTTTTAAAATATGGATATGAAAGAAACCTAGTTAAAGGTATTTGAATGTTTGAGGTTACTCAGTGGAAGTAAGAATTTACATGAAAATAAATTTGATTCTCAAATAGTTAGTGGTTACTTTATTAGTTACCTAAAAAAGTCTAAAGAGTATAACCATAGTTTGAAAATTATACAAACTAATAATTCAAGATTCATTAAGAATGACAAAGTTAGTAGGAGTAATAAATGTCAAAATATAGATATAAAAGAAATTAGCATAAATATTTTTTTTACCTATAATAGTTTTTTGTTCATTATGACACCAAATGTTATTTTCAAAATTAAAGAATATTTGGATGAAAAAACACTTTTTGAAGAAATTAAGTTGTAACTGACTAATATAAATAAACTATAAGAGATAGTATTAAGATGATTAAAAAAAATGAGATTTACTATTTTCAAATGATTTTATATTTTATGTATAAGTGTTAGTTTTTAATATTGGAATCGATAAAGATCTAGTTTCATTTTTATAACCATAAAAGTATTGAATTTATTTATGATATTAATGACTTAATATAACTTGGAGTTATACCAAATGGATGTGAAAATCAATTTTTGTAATGGAAATCTTGAAGAGAAAGTTTACTTGGATGAACCCAAAGGTTCCTTTATTAAAGGTAAGGATTAAATAATGTGTAGATTAAAGGATAAATATGGACTAAGAAATTAATCAATAGGAATAAGCTTATTTCCTAGTCTTATATGTTATTTGCTATTAATTTTTAAGTATACTCCATGAGATTGAAAAATTTCATTAAGAGAGTGTTATAATAAAAGATATGAGAGAAATATTCTTTGTTGTAGGAATAAAAATATTCACTAACTAATCACAATGAATGATGATTGTCTTAGAATAGTTATATTAAAAAAATTTTAGAGAAAATTTATGGATGACTAATACAATTTCATGCAATATTTCAATAATGATGTAAATATAAGGAAATGGAATAAATTGTATATGTTTATGTTATAGGTATCTTAAGGTATTTGTTAGCTTATACTAAACTAAATATTAGTTTTGTAGTTAAAATGTTAAGCAAATATAAAAGTAATCTTATAATGGATTATGGAAAAACTGCAAGGAAAGTATTGAGGTACTTAAAGGAATAAAGAATTACATATTCATGTACAAAAAATCTAACCTTTTAGATGTGATTGGATATTTAGATTCAAAGTTTATTAAATACTATAATAGTAGAAAATTCACTTTTAGTTATTTGTTCTTATTCATAAAAGAAGCAATTTTGTTGAATAATGAAAAAATTGTCTATTATTACTTGATTCATTATAAAAGCAAAGTTTGTGGTATGATTTAAAGTTATAATTTATGTATTATAATTGTAGAATTTCATTTTAAAACTTGAAGTTGTTAACACTATTATCAAACCATTGAAATTTATGTGATAATTTCATAGTAGTATTCTTCTTCAAGAGTAACAGATACTTAAAAAGTATCAAACTTATAAGAGTTGAGGTATTTAGTCACTAAGGGGAATGTTTATAAACAAAGAGCATTTATAAAGTATTAATTGTTCTCATGATTGTAACTCAATATGAAAGTTTACAACCTTGTGTAGAGAATATATTCTCAAAATGGGTTTTGGTTGTATTAATGATAATTGATAATATATAATTATATACATATTACTATTTTTAACAAGAAAGTTTTTATGTGATATTATTGTGAATTATTATGAAATCATATATATTTTATGAGTCTTGTATGGTAAATTACAAGTGTTGTAGTATATAAAAGTGAGTGTTTTGAATAAATAATGTATGACCACCATAACTCACACTGAATAATTTATCATATTATGATGAGAACATAAGAGATTATTATCATTACTTGCACATAATAATTAATGTAGCAGATTTTAATCAAACCAAAGAAGAGAATGTTAGAATTTTCCAATTAGTTGTATTAGAATATTCCTAAGTAATATTTTTATTAAAAACTTATTCATAATATGACATAATTAGTAAAAAATAATTTTGTATATTATTGTGTTATTAAAGACAATAATCTCAAATTTTGATTTGGGCATTAATGGATATGATTTATTTGACGCTCATTATTATGTATATATAAATATATATGACTAGTCCTCTTTTTTTCTAACACATATAAAAGTTTTATCTAAAGACTTATGATTACAATAAAGATTATAAGAGAGAAATTGATTATTAAGTTAAAGCAAATTTTTTAAGCATATTAATAGTTTTTGTTTTTGTGAATTTATATATGTCATTTAAAATATTATTTACATAAATATATCCATTTTTAAGGTTCGAGAAATTAAAGTTTATAATGATAAATTTATTAAGAAATTTAACAACGATAGTTTATTTTGCATTTGCACTTGAGAGGCCTAATTATTATTATTATCATTACTATTTTTATAAAAATCAATGGTTAGTTTTTGTATGACAAACTCATAACAAATTATCATTTTTTTTTTCCATTTTAGTGGTTATCTTTAACCCATTCCTTTTCTTTCTTTTTGATGGGCTTTAAACATGAATCATTAATAAGTGGATAATTAAAAATAAACTACAAAAATCACTAAACTCGATTGAGTTTCAAGTTTGAAGTTTAGTGGGAAAGAGTCATATTTCTGTTATTTTTTTTCTAGAAACACAAGTATAAATTATCAATGTTTAAAGGCTGAATGGTCCATTGTTGTGTCATCTAAGTCTAATCAGCCAGGTTTAAAATTCTTTTGGTAAGCTGTTATAAGCCATGAGACATTTATCTTGCATAAGAATCACCTTAATTCCTACTCTTGAAGCATCATACTCTACTCCAAAAGGTTTTGAAAAATTAAGAAGAGTTAAAATAGGTGTTGAACATAACTTTTTCTTAATTAGCTCAAAACTTTTTTGGGTAATCCTATTACACTTAAACTCACTACCTTTCTTGATATATTCAGTTAAAGGAGTAAGAATAATACTTAAATTTTTCATAAACCTCTTATAAAAGGATGTTAGGTATAAGTCACTCCTCAATGGTCTTCACTTTTTCTAGGTCAACTTCAACCCTATGTTATGGTATTATATAACCAAGAAAAATGAATCAATTTTGGAAAAATGAAACTTTTTTAAGTTGACAAACAATTCCTTTTGTCATATTACTTTAAAGATTTCCCTAAAATACTTCATATGCTTTTTATGATATCAACTATATATTAAAATGTCATCAAAATAAACAACAAAAAATTTACCAATAAACTTATGAAGCATATGATTTATCAATTACATGAAAATACTTAGTGCACTAAATAAGTCAAATGACATGACTAACCACTTATACAATTCATACTTTATCTTGAATGCAATTTTCATTTATCCTCCTCCCTCATTTGAATTTAATGATGACTATTCTTTAAATCTACCTTTGAAAACATTTTAGAACCATGCAACTTATCTTGTATATGATCTAGTTTAGGAATAACATAACAATACTTCACCATTATTTTACTTTTCACACAAGTATCCACACATATTCTTATAGTCTCATCTTTTTTTGGCATTAATAAGGCTAGTACTGAGTAAGAGTTCATTGATTCCCTCATATAACCTTTCTCTAGCAATTCAATTATTTGTTGATGCAACTCCTTCACCTTATCTAGATTACTTCAATAGGCTAACCTATTGGATAAGGCAACCCTTAATATAAGATCAATTTGATGTTTAATCTCCTTAATTGGTGACAATCCCTTTGGTAACTCTTATAAAACATATCAATAAACTCTTATACATTCTTTTAAATTTGTAGTGAAAAGGATGTTTCCTTATTTGGCATCACTTCCTTCACTATTATTATTAGAATTAGGCTAAAAATGGATAAGACTCGCTTTACCTCTTTTTGCTTATAAACAAGCTTTTTTTCTTTCCTTTCCCAACCAAAAGTTGGTCTTTTTGCATTTGTTGTGGACTAAAGGTATTCAGACTATATTTTTCCCATCCTTAACCAAAGAATGGGTCGTTTTGAATCTATCATGTATAACTCTCTTATCATATTGTCACGAACTCCCTAAAAGCAAATGAATTGCACTTATTAGAATCATATCACATGTCATCTCATCCTTGTATGATTTTCCAGTTGTAAATGACACTAAAACCTATTGTGCAACCCTTATTTTTCCATTATCATTCAACTATTATAGATTATGTGGGTATGGGTGTTTTGTTGTTGTTAAGTTTTACTTTTCTAGTAAGGTGGTGGAAGAAACATTGGAGTAGCTACTCCCATTTATAATCACTTTATATACCTTTTTATCAATTGTGGACCTAGTATCAGAGATGTTTTCATGTTGTTCATCATCCACTTTTATTTGTAAATTTAAGTTACATCGAATTACAACCAATTCTCCATCATTAACATACTCTTCATTATCTCCCTTTAAACACTCATTTTCTTCTTCTTCTAATGCTACCTCATCTTCATTGCTTACTTCCCTTTGTAATTCCCAAATAATTATCACCCTCTTATTTGGACACTTTAAAGCAATATGTCTAAGGCTAAGACATTTAAAGCATTGAATGTCTTTAAGCCCTTTTTAAAAGCTTAGGATCACTCATTTTCTCCTTTTTCATAATCAAATCTAATGGTTGCTTACTAGAGACCCCTTTTCTATTTGCTTTACGCTCCAATTAGAATTAAATCATAAAATAGTGGAAGTTGACTTGGTTACTTTGTTGTTAATCTATTGTAACATACTTTGCTTATTTGTACCATACTTAAACTGTTTTTTAACCTTGACAACAAGTTTAATCACATCCTTTAAAAATACAAAAGATTACACTGGATTTGTTATCTCTTTATTTGACCATCCTAAGAACCTCATAATGGTTTGCTCGTAAAGTTCTTTTAAAATACTTATATATATAACATTTAATTGAACTTGATGAGGGGGAAAAGTCTTCGATTATGTAACATACTAACCAAATGGCCTACCGAACCACTAAATAAAATAATAATCATGAATAGGAAACGATAAATATGATAGCCTCCACTCTGCGGTCTTTTCAAGCTTACTCACTATAGTTAATCAAATTTAAATATCAGTATATTTTTTGTTATACTTTTAAAAAATTGAGAGTAAATTCTTAGGAGTTCAAATTAAAGTATGCTAAATGTAAATATGCTGAGCAATATGACCTTTATATTCTGTCAATTCTAGGGACCTGGTTCTTAACTTGTAGTCCTAAGACATTAAACAAAAATGGCTCTTCTGACCTCCCCGAGTTTGGGGGGAGTGGGGGTCGGGGAGGCGGGGGACTATCATGGTTCTGGTTACAATATATAATTATATTCTGTCTTAATTTTCACCATGTTTATGGCGGAAGAAAAGCATATTTACGATCATTACCTTTCTTACACGAGAGATAAACATCCAAGACAAAAGAAGAAATGATATATGAGTTGACATCTTAACTGGCATTAATAGAACGGAATAAAAATCTTGATGTAACCATTAAATTATCCCCACATTTGCCCCTTCATATACTTGGAATTCCATCGAGCAAATCATTGATATTTGATACCTTAATCCAATGAATAGCATTTGATTATTAGGTCCAAGTTTCACAAGACAGTACAAATACGATCTGTTGGTTTTTTCCTTTTTGTACTGTAATTGCAGTTTATGGTAAAATTAATTACAAAAGAGAGAAAGAATAGAGACACGTAGTTCAACAGTGTGCCTAGGTGCACGGGTTAGCTAATTGCGCATTCTTCGACCATGAGAAAAACCGGCAAAAATTACAAAGCGTTCACAGTATTTTAAACATAACCTTATGTATCC
Source organism: Bruguiera hainesii (assembly GCA_023213295.1). Taxonomy (NCBI): domain Eukaryota; kingdom Viridiplantae; phylum Streptophyta; class Magnoliopsida; order Malpighiales; family Rhizophoraceae; genus Bruguiera; species Bruguiera hainesii. The sequence continues at coordinate 6,921,868 of JAHOYR010000011.1, read as the reverse complement.
AAAATACAATAAAGCTTAATAATCTCAATATATCTTTTTTCTTTTTTTTTTTCGAACTTGTGAAATTGTTAGTGGTTAGTTGTTGGTGGAGAGGTGCACTAAATGTAATCTTAAAGGTGTTATAATATGTTGGTAAGAACATAAGCAGTGAACTAATGATTTTCTGAAAATTTTTCACATAAAGATTTTTAAGACGTTCAAATATTTTAATTAATACTGTTTTACTGTAAAAAATGCATGAGGCTTGAGGCTGCACGAAAAATTTTTTCAGTCGCCGATTTTTCGAAGTGAAAGCGAGAGACAGAGGGTTAATTAAAAAAGAAAAAATGGTGAAAAGTGTGCCGACTTTTAATTGAGCAATATTGTTCTTATTATAGAAAATTTTATAAATAAATCGTAGAAATGCTGTTATATGTTGTTCTCCTCCCCCCCTTCTTTTCGGTACATCGGAAAAGAATTTTCCTTCTTTTTTTTTTTTTATATTTTGTTTGTGGTTTCCTCGTTGATCCTCAATTTCCCTTCGTTTCATTTTGTGGGGTTCCAAACATGAATCAGCAATGAATTACAAGAACAAATGAAATTGACTGAGTTTAAAGCCGGAAGTTTAGTGGGAAAGGGTCATGGTTCAGTTATTCTCTTCTAGAAACACAAGCAAGAATTGTCGAATTTCAATGGTTCAATGGTCCGCTTTTGGGTCTTTCAAGTCAGTCCAACCGTTTTAGTTTAGGTCCTGAGGAGTGGATGAGACTGAGACTTTAGATCCATGGAGGTTTTCAAATTTGGAAACCATCGCAAATGTCTCGCCCCACCCCAGGAAATTAATCGAAAAATATTATGCATTATTTATCACACATATGAAAAGTTGACTGATTGGATTTGTGTTGTGGACAGGATAATAAAGGAAAACAAGATAGCAACCAAAGTATTGAAAAACATACGTTAAATAGAAAAAAAAAAAGAAAAAAACTCAAGCCAAGCGAGCCCGAGCAGTCGAAAATTGAATATGTAATGAAGATGTCAAAAAATGAGAAGAAAACATTTTCCTAAAAAATTTTTAGACAGACATATGAAACCTAAGTTCCCTTAATTTCCTAGAAGATTAGGTATAAGAAACCTATTTACAAAGTGGACAGATGCTTGAATTAACACTGCTCATGGCAGACTTTTGGGGATGTGGTCATCATCGCATAAATGAGATATACAAAAAAAACCATAAAAAATTATAAATTTTTAAAAAAATTTACAATTAAATTTTTAATTTTTTGGATTTTTATTTAAATCTTTTACTTTTAAAATTTATTTTAAATCAGTTTTTTTAGACCAAAAATAGTCAAACTATTAATAATTTTTGTTTGATTAATGTACAATTTTTTAACTATTTAACATTTTTTGTGTAAAAATATAAATTTAAAAAAAAATATAAAACTCAATGGAAAATATCGAAAATTTTAAAATTTAATTACAAAAAAAATTAGAACTAGTTATTTTTGTATATCTTTTGTTGAAGTAGTCAAATGACAATTTGGTATACATGTCCTAATGTGTTTTGCTAATTTGTTAATTTTTTAGGTAAATTAGCATGATACCTTACTTTTATGAAGGAAATAATTCCAACTTTTAACTAACTTTCTTTTTTATTTTATTGTTTTTGATGCAAGTTATTGCTTGTAATTTCGGTATATGCATTTACTTTCTTTCCATTTGAGTTCCTTTTTCTTCGATATGATTATGTTTATTCTCGTCGTTCCCTTTATTCTCCATCACAGGTACAGAGAAGTTATATCAAATGGCATTGAATGTTTCACCGGAGGAGAAGCCAGCCGGTGCAAAAACTCTTAGTGATGGTGCATATCTCTAAGCTGTACTGAATCGAATGCAAAGTTATACGTTGCTTGAACTCATCCATGGCAGTCGATCTTCAATGAATTACGTAAGTAAATAAATATATAGATAACTATAACAAAATTATTAATTAGAACGCTCAAAGAGGCATAGATATAGGGCACAGAGTATGAATGGTTGGTCAGATGAGACATGTTCTTCTCCAGTGGAAGTTCTCTTTGGTATTTACTCGGGACTGTCCGCATATAACCGCAGCTGCACATATGTCGAGAGTGGCCAAAGTAAAATTTATCCTATCTACCAGCTGGAATTGCTTATACTCCATTTGACCCATTTTAAGATTTTGCCATCTGATCCCACCCATTCATCGGCATGTTCATCATGACCCGAGTCACAGACACAATGCAAGGGAAACTATAATATGATCAACTGTAATGTTTTTATTTTTTACAATTATAATGTCATCGACATTTTTAAAAATTATATAACCTCTTATAATATTTTCTCCCTTATGTAGTATAAAATGATAATTCAATACGTTAATATCACCCTATATCATTATAGCATGATTAAAAAAAAAGTAAATTTGAGTAATACAAATATTTAAATTTTTTTACGAAATTAATTCTCTTAATACAATTTTAACATATTCAATTTGACACTTTATTTTATAATATTAATAAACATTTTTATGGTGTATAAATAAGTCAATGAAAGTCTATGTAATTAAAATGAATAATAATAATAACTATAATAACATACATAATATATCATATAATAATATAATAAGATATTAATCATAAGTTCTAATTGTAACATCATCTAAAACTTAATTTCAAGTTTAGAATTCAAATCCTAATCCTATAAATTAATAAATATGTTGGTATTATATTCACATAATATACGAATTTATTATATTTATTAACAAGTATATTTTACTTTGTACTTTATTTAAATAGGAAGCATAAAGAGGGTTTTAAATTATAAATGTCTTTTTAAAAAAATTAAATGTTATAGTATTTTTTTTCTTTTTAAGAAAATAGAAAAAAAAAACTTACATTATGAATAGTTTTAAAAATTTTTTTTGAAATCATTTCTTTTTTTTATCTTTAAAAAAACAATAAGAGGAATTTAAGATCTTTTCCTTTTTAAGATATTATTTTTATTTTTTAATTATAACTATTTGTATTTTTCAGATTTTAGACATAATTTAATAATTATTAAAATAATTATTAGAAAAACTAATGGTAAAAAAAAGTAATAGAGTAAACATAAAGAGTGAATTTAGAATAAAAAAATAATGAACAAAAATTACAAAATAATTTAAGATTGTGGGTACTTTTTTTTTTATTTTTTTCTATAAAATGTGCATGAGCCGCATATTGTCAATGGGCTGGCTAATTGCAAATCGGCCTTGACCCAACTGTGGACTGTGAATCATATATTAAATCCAGCCTACATATTGAGATTCGGCATGGACTTGGGTTTAAGTAGTCATCATCATATAGCAACATTGGTCATAAACCCCTAGGAATTTTTTCATAATTTGGGTCATTTCAACAGTAAGGCCTACAACAGCAATAGCAGACCCACACCACCTCATTTAAGCCTGTCGTTGGGAGCAACTAGCCACAGGTATTTTACATGGACAAAAGCAAACAAAAAGCATCCCATTAGGATGTATCAATCAACGGAAATATTACTAGTCCAACACAAAATAAACATACTGGAAACATATTAATGGACTCCATAAGTTGGAGTCTAATCTAATCCGATGATATCTCGATCACTGCAATGTTGTGAGGATTTGCAACACGGTTTGGCGTATACCCAACAGCAACCTGTTCATATCCACGATTGTCTTCCATATGTGAAGTCACGAAGCTGGCATTGGAGGCTGAAAAGAAAACTCCCCAAGTGGCCGGCCATTGCAGTGCCCGCGACTAGAACAACGTGCCTCCATCAAGAAGTGGCGCATGTGGACTAGTGGTCTGGGCCTACAGCCTATGAGTCGTGGAAGCCAGTGAACGCCAAATGCAGTTATGAGTCTGCTAATGGCATGAAGGAGCTCCAAACGCCCAAGCACTGCCTCATCCGACATGTCTTGACATGCAGCATACGGTACTGGTCGGAGTTGTTAGCGTGCACCATTTGCTGCAGGAGGTAAGGGGTCAGTTACGGGAAAATAGATAAAACACGAATTTTTTGGCACGAGTGTCGGCGCAAATAGGAACCAGATTGAAAAAAAAAGCCACAGACAAACTGAGAAAGAGATCTCCCTACTGGCTGCTTGTGGGAAACCAGAGCTGTGCAGGGTATTGTAATTCCTTATTTACCATGTCAAGGGTTTATGGGAAAAACACAGCTTATTGTTGCAAGGCACAAGAGGGAACAAAAAAAAAAAAGAAAAAAAAGCCAAATTTGGCATCCTGTGCTGGGCCGATTTTAAGCCGCGATGGTACAGGCAAAAACAGCTTTTTGAAGCAAATATTTCAACTTAAATCGGGAAAACAACGAATGATTGTGGGCTGTTTGCAAATTGACAATAATTACTGAATACGCCAATCTCATGGTAGCTTTACTTGCCCGATCACACAGGCATCATTTTACTAAACAAAGATGCTGTCTCAAACGAAAACCCTTCACAATCACAGAATGTGCAAAGGCAGAAAAGACAAAAATGCCAAGAACATAGAGGTTTGATTTAATTTTTTGCATCCCATGCATCCTCGATTTAACAAACAACATAAAACGAAAAATACAGCTCTGTGAACAACGATCGAAGCAGGTTTTACTCGGAATTCAACTGAGAATGCCATTTTAATCTTATCCAGCATACTAGAAGCTTTCTCAGATGAATACCAAGCAAATTCCAAAAGATACGTGAATATACGAAACACTTGGATCAGCAACTGGTAATATAACAAAGGGTCACAATTATTCCCAATTTAGTTAAACATTCTTCCACATGTAGTATGGCCACAAAACACAAAATTATTAGACACCCAAAAATCAACTTAGAATGACAATTTATTTAGCATTAATGAAATCGACAGGCCAACGGACGGAGACAAACTTCAAGAACAAGACGTGTTTAGGTATTACCTACAGATGGAGCAGGGTTTACGTTGTTAGCACTCATCTCGCAGGAGTTTGGTAGACAGCAAAGTTGGGTGAATAAAGTGAGATTTGAGAGAGATGAGGGGCTTTATAGGGGTTTTGTTTACAGTCAAATAGGTAAGTTTAATTTTTCTGGTTCAAAATCCCTTTCGTAGGCAGTTAGGAACAGACAAGTTTGCTTGAACAATAGCCATGATACCTGACTGATGAGCCTGTGGAAGAATTTTCAACTCTGCACGTCCTTCCCCATACTTGTTCAAGCTGGAAAGCCACGACCCTCATTTATTGTGCACTGTGGTGTTGGAGAATGGGAAAAGTCTTTTTATTTTTTTATTTTTTTCGGTACGTGCCTGAAGACAGGGTTAAAGATGCAAACGAGACTTTCAAGGTCAGCTCTACATGACGACGAAAACACGAGGAGGAAAAGAGCTTATCTGGTGTCTACTTTCTATGTTTATTTCTTTTACGTTAAATTAAATTTAAGATGAACAAAATGGGTGAACATTAATGGAACGAAGGGAAAGTCACCTACAAATTTGCGGGCAGGTCATTCGTTTGTTGGACTGCAAAATGCCATTGGATGTTGAATGTATAAAGTCCATCGACCGGTTCATTTTGAACCAATTGGTTTATTTTTTGGTTCCATATTGTTAAAAAAGAAAATCTCATAGGCAATATTGCTTTAAGTTGTTAACACAATTCAACAATATAACATTATCAATATATATATATTTCCTGACGATATTCAATGCATGCTGTGAAATTTTCCAATTGTCGCGTGTGTATATTAAAACTGAAATTGTTAAAAACACTTAACAATTTTTTTTTTAGTTTGTAAATTTTGTTTATTTGACAACTTTTCATAAGTTCACAAATTAAAGAGAATAAAAGGCCAAAAAGATCACAAATTCACCATTTTCTTTTTCCGACAAAAGGAAAAAAAGACAAGATTCAAAAGTTAATTCTTTTTTATTTTTTTCTATTTGTTTTCTCAAGAAAGAAAAAAATTTACTCTTAAATTTTCATCTTTGTAAACTATAGCCAAGAACTTATCATTAATTTTTTTAAATAGCAACTTATTTATTATCCTCTTGACCTAATTTATTAATTTATCTACGTCCCTTGTAACCTACTTTCATTTAAAGCAATAAAAACAAAAGTTTACATGAATAAAATCATTAATTTTTTTTTATACTTTTAAACTTTAAGTTTATTTTAGCAATTAATTTAAAGATTGTTGTATTTTTTTTTTCTTTTTTAGCTTAGTTTGTTCCTTATATCACATAAATAAGGGTAGACTTCTTTTTTTGACTTGGAGTGTCTACCCATAAAAGCTTATGAGATGACATCTAAATTATAATTATGTCGATAGCACATAATTTCTGATTTAATTAGAATTATCACAAAAAACATAAATGCAGAATATGTTTGTAATTGCACAAAAAATTCGAACTTATATATAAATGTGGGTATTATGTAAAGTTTTTATTATCAATTTTTTGATTTTTAAATTTTTGATTTTTTAAGAAGATAGAAAAAACATAAAGATATGCCAAATTGATCAATAAGTCAATAAAACTCTCAATAATTTTAGATTAGATTAAGATATGTTGAAGAATTATCTTAACAAATGGTCCTAACAACTTATCTATATTTATCATATATCAAGTTTGGCCTATGGAATTGGCCTATACTAAATTTTGATTCTTTAATACTATATGCATTTCGTGAGCAAATAAGCATGAATGAAATTTCATAACAACTTTGTTTTTTCAAATTTCTATCCAAAGCTAATATAAAGATAGGAAATTTTGATTTTTTCATTAAATATCATGTTATACATATATCTAATAAAATCTTTTAAAATTCTTAAAAACTAATAAATACAAAGAACAATGATAATAGTATTGTTCAAAAAGAGTGATGATTGTTATATTATTTAAAATGGTATAATAATTAGAGTTTATCTTAATATCTAATATCAATATTATAGTTAGAAAGTTAAAAAAAAAAAGCTTCCCCTTAATCTTAGTTCCTTAATAAATATCTTTCCTTATATTTAAAAATAAAAATAAAAATAAATTTCGAATAACCCCATAAAAAATTCTCTTATAACTCATAACCCATTACTTTAGATATTTGTAACTATTTATTAGTAAAATTACTATATAATCAAACATTTTAAGGAAATTTGCCCATTATATTCTCTATTAAGTGCTAACCACTACATGCTCCCTAATATCACCTACCTTTTCTTCTCTCAATTACTTTGGTGAAGTAAAAATAAAAAATAAAAAATATGTCTTTTCTTTTTCCTTTCTTTTCTTTTGCCTCTTACAATCACTTTAACAATGCAAAACAACCTGATTTTTCAAGCATTGTTGTTAAAACTCAATATACTAAAGGCATATTAAAGAGGAATTAAAAAGATGTTGAAGGTAGATTTAATATTGAGTTGAATTAGAATATGGAGTTAGAAAGACATTCTTAGACATTCTTAGAGCTATAAAGTTAGTACTCATTTTATTTTCTGGGTAATCTAGTTTCTTTGCTTTGATTTTATGCTTTTGTTTCTAATAAATGATTGAGATTTGTTCTTATAATTTAATTTTATATTTAAAATGTTAAAATACAATAACTTTGATACTATATTAGATAAATATACAAATACTTATAATTTATTAATTCAATAAAATATAACACAATAATTGAAAAGTATAAATAATAATATATTATAATGTTTTGATATAATAATAGACATATAATTATATTCAAATAGTAAAATTGTATTAAACTAGATTTAACTTATATAATTTCTATTATAATTTTAATCAATTCTTAATTTAAAAATTAATTCCTAATCTGAATTAACTTTAGCATCCCCTTTTAATCATAATCAATAACCCTTTTGATTCCAACATTTATTTCAACTTGACAAACGTTTCATAATTCAATTGCTTAATCTTTTCAAACTTGTACTTTCACTTCTTTTTAATCAAAAGACCTATTTTATATCAATAACTTTCTAACCTTATGGATTATTAATAGTCTCTCATGTATCATTATTCTCAATTACTTTGATTTCTTTATTTATAATATTCACCCACTTTGTATCTTGAATCATCTTATTAAATGATACAAATTTATAATCTATAAATATGACCAAATGCATAAAATTCTCATCATTATTAAAAGTATTATTAAAGATTACTTCATAATTTTACAATCTAATTAATTGTTAAGTAAAATATTCCTCAATTTGTAAGAGTAATATTGTAAGAGTAATATTAGGGATAAAACACTTATTAGAAGATTCTCTCTTTACCCTTCATCATTTTCATCGAGCTCCTTTCTCCTTTGTCTTAGCCTTTTAGTAATGAGAGCAAACCTCTTATTTTGATTACCCCTACAAGAGGAGGAACTAGCAACTTGAGAGCTGGTATAAATGGTCCTCGTAAAAAGACGAGAGAAATTGGCTTAAAGACAATCATAGTAGCACTTTGTCAAAGATCTTACTTTTAAAAAAACTTGAGGATACTTTGATCTCGATTAATTAGGGCAAAACACTCCCTTGCTTGAACTTTGTGGTTCCAAAGCTCAAATGGGTAATGCACTTAATTTTTGTCTTAAAAATATATGAACTTCTTTTGGTATTCTTGCTTGTTTGGTTTCTTTCCTAATCACACCCTTATGGCAACCTTACTAAAGGTTGAGTTAAGGCCAAAACCCTTCTTGATTTTCTTGAAATCATAAAAATACAAGAGAACATTGACTGGGAGACCACACACAATTTAAATAGCCATCTCCCTTACCTAGATGAGATTCAGTTGTTAGAATGTAATTATCTTGGGGCAGTTTGGTAACATTAAAAGAACTTTTGGAAGACTTTAGGAATAGGTAAAGTCAACTCCCTTAGTTAAGATCCTTACATAAAGGTAAGTATACTCATCTAGTGCTTAATATGCTCACTTAGAAGGGTTGAGGTGATGAACTCAAATAACCTCTTTTTCCATTTATCTCATATACCTTTAATAGGTAGCCAAGTAAACTTTAGGAGGATTTTCCTTTAGAAACTTTATGTCAGGGTTAAGGATCCTCTAAGGACTAACCATTTCCCTTAAGGAAGTGTCCATTATCCTCTCCTTACCCTTTTTCCAAGATAACAACTGTGGTTGGACCAACCTAAGTAACCTTTGGTTTGCTACCAATAATCTCCTTAGAGAAAAACGTCTCCTTACTAAATCTTACATCTTCTAAGTTAAAAGCCATCATAAATTATAGAGGGGTGAAATAACAATTGAGATAATAACTAAAGAAAGAAAGTAAGATGACAATTATAAGACTAAAAATGTTAATAAGGAAACAAGAAGAGGACTTGCCTCCCTAAATAAATAGGACATATGAAGAGTCATTCTCTCAACTTAACAATCAAAAATCCTAATGGGCATGCCATTTGAAATGACACTTGGCAAGATAAAGAGATTCAAATTATTATAACTTGCAATAGAATGATTGAGTTTTAGTTCTTATGACAAGCTAGCATTTAAGTGAAAGGGATAAGTGATAAAGAGAGTATTATTATAGGCTCTTAATGGGCCTGAGATGGGCCCATAAACCTAACTCGGAGGTCAGCTTACATATAACCTTACCCTTTCCTTGTAAGCTTAGGTTGGTGATCCCCTTTACATTGGAAAGCCAACTAACCTATGATTTGGCTTCCCCTCCCAATCCCTAAATTACTTGTTTAACTCTTAACACTTCCAAAAATACCTTCCTTAAACATAAAAAGGCATGTGGAAAGATGAACATTTTTTGTGCTAACCACAAGCACATCCTACTCCCTTATAACCTTAACAGGATCCCCTTAGATGTAAGATGCCAAGAACAAATCAACATTGCAAACCAAAAGGACTCTTGGTGTGCTTCCTAAATTGTATTGTCCCTGTGCTAGCCAACAAAAGTCCATAAGACTACTATAAATTCACATGAACTTGCACCCTTAATGTAAGCCTTAATACATATATTCTCTTTTTTCATCGTCAAGAAAATCATCTGATTTAAGCATAAGGGTATTGATGCTAAATCACAGCCCACTACCCCATAGTCTTTACTTTTGTTTACAAGTCATATCCTATAACCACCAAGGACCTCCTCGTCAACAATCAACTACAAAAAGAAAAGAAAAACAAGCTCAAACACAAAAGGTCCTTAACACATATGGTTGTTGATCCAACTTTATTTTTATCCATCTTCGGATTTACAGAGGGGAGATAGCATTACAAGAGAAAGGTACTTAAGCCTCTTCCAACAAATCAAACAAGAGGCTCCAAAATAAAGTCATTGTGGTTTGTTTTCACTGCAAAGGTACATGTCTATGCTGGCAACATTACTAATTACATGCCACATACTGGAATCGGTTATTATAAGGGAGAGGATGGTCCTCTCTTAGCTTATATTATGGTAGTCTCTGGATCACACATGCTCAAAGTAATTACGCTTAAAAAGGAGAGAAGAAAATGCAACGGATTTCAGTCTACATACATCTCCTTTTCGAGCGTTGGTCTTTTATTTGAAATGGAAAAACCAAGCTCGGGAGAAAAAAAAAAAAAAAAAGCCACGAAGAAAAAAGAAACCAAGCTATAGTTGGGGACGTACGTGGGCATTCAAAAAGGGTTCATAAAAGGAGTCGGAGACTGGAGGATCACAATAAGTAGGATCCTTGTGCTGTGACTATATAGATATGTATGTGTGTGTGTATGTGTATGTATTTATATACACATACATAGATACATAGATACATATATACATATATACAAGGACGTTTTTTTTTTCCCCAACGACAAAGGAAGGGGCACTTTTTCGCCGCTTTTGTTTTCAACTGTTCCCACCTCCTGGGCGAGGCAAGCTACTGTTAGCTAGGAGCCTCTTTTCCTTCTTAGCTAGGGAGGATCCATCAATTAATGGGTTGATATTCATTTGGCCGGGTCTATATTTTATGTATGATTTAACTGAGTGAAAATTGATGAACAAGTGGGCTCTCTAGGAGCGTCTGGAAGTGGAGGAACCAAACATCTGGTCGAGGATGATGACGATAGCCATGGCAACGGATGCATCCATTTCTGGGAGTAAGATGAGCCGGAACACATCGACGCCAAAGGCAACACCGCCTCTCATGGCTTCCTTCTGCTTGACCTCCGCCACTCTCCTCCTATTCCCGTCGTACACCGCGCAGCACCGCCGCCCATATGATCCTTCTATCTCGTATATGGTGCTGTGCTTGCCGTTCGCACCGCCTGCGCTCACGCGCGCTAAACTCTTCGCGTTGATGATGTTTGCATGCTTTCTCACCGAAAGCCTTGGATTGACGGTCGTTTCTCCGTCGTAGATCAGCCAGCTATCCGCCAGGCTTAGCCTCTGTTCCAGGTAATTAAATATATGACATTAAATATATATATAGATATGTGAAGAGAAGAGATGAAAAGAGAAGTAGGCACCTTGCGACGGATGGTGAGAAGAGGATAGCCGGCGGCGTCCATGAGAAGAATCTCACCGTTGGTACCAGAGCCCGTCATATAGTTGTCGACCCTAAAGACGAGGTCACCCTTTGCATCGAACACCGTAAAACCATTGCAATTGAATAGCAAAGACTTCTTCCAAACAGTCAGAAGAATTGCATCTGCATCTGCGGAAGTGCCGCCCGATGACTTGATTACTACCCTCTGAGTAGCGGCGGCGACATTTGGATGCACCTTCGTCATTCCTGGCAGTATCCCAGTCCCACAACCCATTAGCCGCACAGACTCGATTTTTCAGAGAATGAAAACCGAGTCGGAATGTTAATCTAACTGCCCAATTGATCACTGTTCGGAAAGTGGAGAGACAGGGAGAGAGAGAGAGAGAGAGAGCTTTGGTGCTTATTGCTTCAAAGACTTTGTACGGGAAGACGTCAATATATAGTGGCTAGAAAAATGAAGACTAGGTGGAAGGCTGGGATCGGGGTGCTGCTGGGTCCGCTTGGGGCTGTGCAACAGCAACCCATCCGTCATCGCAGTGAGAGAGAGAGAGAGAGTGGGCGTGGACAGGACCATGGCCAGAAAGTAGAAAGCGATGGATTGGAGTTGAGACATGGTACCCTTTCATTGTTGTTGTCAACACAGTTACATGTCTTAATTATGACAATGATAACAATAGCAATAAGAATAAATAAAAGTGGTGATAAGCAAACTTCCTATAATTTATTACAAGCTAGTGCCACCCCAAACAATCTTTCCTTTAACTTTACTTTAATGTCATCCTACAATAGCCATTATCTAACATAGCAAAATTAAGCAAGAAACGATATATAACTCAAACACCTCCATAATCTTGTGGTTCAGAACCAAATCGCGGCTGGGAGGGGGAAGTGCGTCCACTCTTTTCCTATCGATATTTTCAATATGCAAATGGTCAATGTACCCAAAGAAAAATATATCCAAATGATCCAAATCTACTCATAAAATACAGGCGCAGGAAGAAATATAAAATAAGGCATCCCATCGTTTAATCCAAATATAATACTCATTAGTATACTACGAGTGGCCGGCCAGGTTTGTACTACACCTTGCATCACCTTTCGAGCCATATTCTTCTATTGCAGATACTCCTCGCTCGTTTTATTTGTTTATTTTATTTTAATTTTACGAATGAAGGGTTGGGGGAGGACGGCAGACCTGTTAAACTGTATTACCAGCCACTCTCCGTAACACTATCGTGAACATCAATTGTCTCCAATTTTTATTGCCTTAGCCTCTAATCTAAAAGCCTTCAATTTTTCGTTGCCCCTTCTAAATTCACAAACCCTTTTCCATTCTGAAATGTAAAAGTTCACATCTCAAGAAATATTAGAATATTCTTAATTAATAGTATAGTAATATTTTTATTAAAAAATTAACTTCAATTGTTAAAAAAAAATGTTTATTATTATATTATTAAAAATTATAATTTTAAATTTTAATTTGAACATAAATAAATATATTTAATTTAAATCATATAGTTATATATCCATATATATAATTGATTGTCTATTTTTTTAATACATACAAAAGTTTTATCTGAAAATATATAATATAGTAAAAATTATTAAAGAGAAATTAATTATTAAATTAATATAAACTCTTTAGAAATATCAATAATTTCAACTCTCATGAATTCAAATATATCATTTAAAGTATTATTTATATGAATATATTTAATTTTAAAATCTAAAAACATAATATTTGTAATAATAAATTTATTAAAAAATCTAATAAATAATATTAGCGTATGTGTTTTAAAATTAAATATTTTTTATATATAATAAAGAACACATACATTTGATTAATGATTGTTTTTCATTTTATGAAAATAATAAGACTTTATATTATTATCTATCTTTTATATAATTTAAAAAAAGAAAAAAACTTTCATTGTGATTATGTTGCATATATAGGTTCAAGTCATTTTAGATATCATGAAACAAAAATAAGAAAATTAATTAATTTCTTATAAAAAGAATGAAGTGGTAAAAAATGTCTTATTATGAAATTATTAATTATGTCAAAATGAAAGATAGTACTTGATGAATGGAGCCTTATTGATCTTGTACCTTTATAATGTTTATGTACAAAATAAAAAACAAAAGTTTTGGTTTAAACTATTAAAATTGGTGGTCGAATGTATTACAAAAATTTATAAATTACTAAAAAGGATGACATTGAATTACTTTACCTTTTATATTAATCAAAACTCTTTTGTGTAATAATTAAATTGCTACTGTATTATGTTGATAAATTTATGAATATTTAATTGATGAGATTTGCTAATTATTATTTTATACTTATAATTCCTCACTTTTTTATTATGTTTAAAGAAAAATTACGGCAACTTACATATGCCTATAGTATGTATTAGTGAAATTTAAAAGTTGTTTGTTTTAATGACCTAAAAACCAAAATGTTAAGGTTTCTATTGATAATATTTAATGCATTATTTTAATATGTATATATTATTATTATTATTTGTTTATCGCCAAAATGACTAAATTAGTATGTATAACATCATGCATATATTATAATTATATTTTGATTATTGTTAAAGTGACCGAATTAAAATATTTAAATTAATATACATGCATTATTATTATAGTTTATTATTCACAAAAGTGACCAAACTTGTATATTTAACGATATATATAAATAAGTTATTTATCTATAATTGTAATGAAATACTTATAGATAAAAAATAATTGAATAAATTGATATTATTAATCATTGAAATTTTAGGATTT
>JAHOYR010000011.1:6854095-6907502 GCA_023213295.1 Bruguiera hainesii | reverse complement strand
TTATTATAAGAAGTTGTATTCATTTTAAAAAATATATATATATATATATATATATATATATATATCAAATATATTTAGTTAAAAATATTTAATTACATATTAAAATTAATGATATTACTTATGATAGTGTATCGTAGTATTTTTCAAAGGAAAACTACAATATATTCTAATTTTTTTATCTAATTTATAATTAATTATGAGCATTTATAGTTATACAATTGTTACAATTTCTTATATGTATTGTTATTTTATTTAATGGATTGAACTTCTTATAATAATATGAAAAAGTCAATATTTAATTGTGTTTTATGAATATTAACTTGTATTATTAATATATAAATTCATTATTATTAAAGATTTAAGTAATGAGAAAAGAAGTTACATCATAAATATAAAAATGAAATATTATATTAAATCTTATGTTGATAAAAGTGATTATTACCAAAAAGTGATTATTACCAATAACATTAAGAAAATTATTTCACAAATAGAAGGTTCAAAAGCATATTTACAATTTATGAAAAAATAGTTCCATTTTAAGGACAAATCACTTACTAGTACTTTTATTACAGACCTCACGATTATGAAGTTTATTGGGTTGTGAATTATGCAAAAGCATATTACTGAAATGACTAATTTTGTAGCAATATTTAAGATCTTAAGATTAATGGTAAATGACTTTTTTTTGTAAGTGTAGTTCAGTTTGAACTTATTATCTCTTGAGTATAAGTCATTTCAAATTCATTATAACATTATAAAGGAAAAATGAAAAATTAATGAATTGACCAATATGTTTATTCAAGAGAAATGAGACAAAAAAATTAAATAAGTCATTTCATTAATTTTATAAATAAGAAAAATGGTAAAGGAATAAAAGTGAAAGTTAATCAATTAAAAAAGAAAAAAGTTTGCTTATATTTCTTAAACTAAAAAAAAGAAATCAAAAGGGTGATAACCTTCATTTATGTTAAAAATTGTTGGACATTCTCAAAAAGATTACTTAAAGTGTAAGGTTTGATTTGTAAAAAGAAAAAGAAGGTAAATTTAATGCCTTAATTTGCTTTAAATCAAATTGAATTGAAATTCCTTATAATACTCAGTGGCTTGATCCTGGTGCAACCACTCATCATCTAATATGATGTAGTGATTCATTATGATTTAAACCATTAACCCAACTAAAGATTTTCTCTTTATAGGAAATCTCATGAAGGCTTTAATTGAATGCATAAAAATTTATCATCTAGTCTTGGATATTGGCTAACATTTAAATTTTTTACAAACTTTAGAAAAAGAAGGTAAATTTAATGCCTTAATTTGCTTTAAATCAAATTGAATTGAAATTCCTTATAATACTCAGTGGCTTAATCCTGGTGCAACTACTCATCATCTAATATGATGTAGTGATTCATTATGATTTAAACCATTAACCTAACTAAAGATTTTCTCTTTATAGGAGATCTCATGAAGGCTTTAATTGAATGCACAAAAATTTATCGTCTAGTCTTGGATATTGGCTAACATTTAAATTTTTTACAAACTTTTTATATACCTTTAGTTGGAAGAAACTTTATTTCAATTTCTTTAAATATTTTAGTTGGATGGTTTTGGAATAAATATTAAATTTAGATATGATAGTTTTAATTTATATGATAATATTATTATGATTAGTTCAAGTATTTTTACTGGTAGTTTATATAATCTAAAATTTGATTATATTTTTGCTAAATTCTTACTTAATGTGCATCACAATATTGGTTTTAAGCATGATATTGAATCTAAATATGGTAATTTTAATTTTTATAAGAATACTAGTATGTTTGGTTTTGGTATTGTTATAGATAGTTTATATAAACTAAAACTTGATTATATTTTTGTTGAATCTTTACTCTATATGCATCACAATGTTAGTTTTAAGTGTGATATGATAAATGAAAATTCTGCTTATGACATAAGTGGTTGAGTCATATATCTAAAGAAAGATTAGTAAGATTGACAAATAATAACTTTTGAATCTAAATTTTACTAATTTTGGAATATATGTATGGATTTTATTAAGTGTAAATAAACCAAATATAATATGACAAGGGCCACAAGAAGTACCCAACTTCTCAAACTTGTACACACTAATATTTATAGACCTTTTGATGTTGTAGCCATTAATGAAAAATTGTATTTTAGCACATTTATATATATTTTTACATTACAATTATGTCTATTTATTTCCTAAGAACTCAACCATTGGATATCTTTAAAGTATATATAAAGAAAGTTAGAAGTAATTAGACATAAGATAAAAATTGTAAGATCTTATAGTTGAGGTAAGTATTATAAAAAATATAATAATTAGGGGTTCATTTACAAAATTACTCAAAAGTCATGACATATTATATAGTAATGTATGTCAAACACATCTTAGCAAAACATGTCACAGAAAGGTATAATCATATATCAAAAAATATAATTAAGAGTATAGTAAATAATTTCTCCTTACCTAAATTTTTGTAAGTGTGCAAGTTCATTTACAAAATTTCTCAAAAGTTATAACGTATGTATATAGTAATGTATGTCAAGCACATCTTAGTAAAAGATGTAACAAAAAGGTATAATTAGTTATTAACAAATATAATTAAGAGTATAATAGATAATTTCTCCTCACCCAAATTTTTGTGGATGTATACATCATTTGTTAAATAGAGTTCCTAATAAGGTAATTTAAAGAACTCTTATTAAATTGAAAATATGAAGGAAACTTAGTTTGAAGCACTTGAATGTTTAGGTTGCTTAGCTAAAGTAATAATCTACATAAAAATAAATTAGATTTTTAAATAATTAGTAACTAAATTATTAGTTACCCAATAAGGTTTAAAGGGTATAAACATAGTTCAAAAATTGTAGAAATTGGTAATCTAACATTCATTAAGAATGATGAAGTGAGAGTAATAAATATCAAAATGTGAATATAAAAAAATTTAAGGTAAATATTTCTTTACTTATAATGGTCTTTCATTCATTACAATGCCGAATATTCTAAAAATTAAATAACATTTGAATGCGAAAACACTCTTTGAAAAACCTAACTCATAATTGACTAATGTAAATGAACCATAAAAGGTAGTATTAAGAAAATCTCAAAGAGAAAGGAGATGAGTTATAACGAATGATTATGTAGTTTATTTACAAAAGTTAGATTTTGATATTGAAATTAATAAAGATTTAGTTTCATTTTCATGATCATAAAAGTATTAAATTTAATTATAGTATTGGTTACTTTGTATAACTTGGAGTTATACTAAATGAATTTGAAAACTGTCGTTCTTAATAGAAATCTTGAAGAAGAAATTTATATGAATCAACCTAAAAGGTTTTCCTTAGAAGTTAAGGATCAAATAATAAGTAGACTCAAAAGGTCAATATATGAATTGAATTTCTCGATAATGGTATCTTAAATTTAATGATATTATTACACCTTTTGGGTATAAGAAAAATATTGTTAATTAATATATTTACCAAATGATTAATGAGAGTAAGTTCATCGTTCGAGTTTTATATATTAACGATATTTTATTTATTGTTAATAATTTAAACATAGTACATGAGATTAAAAATTTTCTCTTAAAGAATTTTGAAATAAAAGATATGAGAAAGATGTCTTATGTGACATAAATAGAAATATTTTGTAATAGATAAAAAAAAATTGTTATCATTGTCTTAGAAGGACTATATCAAGAAGATTCTAGAAGAATTCAATATGAATAAGTGTTCACTTAAGCTTGTTTTAGTATAGAAAAGTAATGAATTTAGTCTCATGCAATGTTCAAAGAATTATGCGAAATGTAAGAATTGGAATCAATTCCATATGCATTTGTTATTAGTAGTTTAATATATTTGTTAGTTTGTACTAGACTAGATATCAATTTTGTGATCAAAATGTTAAGTGTAAAAGTAATCCTATAATAGATTATTAAAAAGTAGTAAAAAAGGTATTAAAGTACCTAAAGGAATTAAGAATTACATACTCATGTATTAAAAATTCAACTATTTAAATATAATTGGATATTTAGATTTAAATTTTACTGGATATATTAATAGTAAAAAATCTATTTTTAGTTATGTGTTCCTATTAAAAAAAGGAACAAATTTGTGAAATAATGAAAAAAATTGTCTATTATTGTTTCATTCATTATAAAAGTAAAATTTGTGATATGATTTAAAATTATAATTTATCTATTATGACTGTAGAATTTTATTTTAGGATTTAAGGTTGTTAACACTATTATCAAGTTGTTGAAATTTATATAATAATTTCACAATAGTATTTTTCTCTAAGAATAACAAATATTTAAAAGATATCAAATTTATGAGAATTAAAATATTTTGTCATTAAGAAAAAGGTTAAAAAACAAAAAGTGTATATAAAATATTAATTGATCTTATAATTGTATATCAATATAAAAGTTTACAACAACCAACATTATATCAAGAATGTATTTTTAGAATTAGTTTTAGTTGTACTAATAATAATTGATAATATATGATATAATGATATTTTGAATTCATTAATATGTTTTTGACATATATTATGTATTTTTTATTATATCTTATAATTATATATACATTGTTATTTTTAATAGAAAAATTTCTATAAAATATTATTGTGATTTATTATAAACTCATATATATTTTATGAGTTTTATATAGTAAATTATAAGTGTCGTAAAATATAAAAAGAACTATTTTGAATAAATAAAACATAACTACTATAATTTATCATATTATGATATTATGATGAGATTATGAGATATTATAATCATAATTTATATATGATGATTAATGTAATAAACTCAAATTAGGCCAAGTAGGATAATATTAGAATATTTCCAATTAATGATATGATAATATTCTTAAATAATATTTTTATTGAACAATTAATCATAATATGACCCGATTGATAAAGAATATATAAATAATTTCAATTTTTATAATTTTAGTTATATTATTTATATAAATATATTTAATTTTAAACTTTAAATAAATTAAAATTTATAATGATAAATTTATTAATAAACCTAATGAGAAAAGTTAGAATTAGCAATAAGAATTGTACAACCAAGTTCGAATGTTGTTGTTGAAAAGTTAATGTTGTGGCAACAAAGTTCAAAAGTGGCTCTAGGAAAAGGTTTTTTCACCAATGTAATGATTAATTAAGACATTCAAAACATTTTATCGAGAATAACATATGACAGTAAGTGTTGTTATCGTCATAACTTGCATTTCATCGCAACCTCATGAATGGCTGTTGAGAATCTATGGCATTTTTTTTTCTTTGCACGATGCAACAACTCAATTGTTATTACCATAATTTTACAGCAACGAATTTTATATTTTTAGTAGTAAACATTTTTACTATCAAATGTTCAGTTTTTTAGTGTCACTTGAATTTAAATTATTCTTTAGTCCAACTAAATTTAGATAGATGTACAAATTAAATGAAATAGTTTTCTCACTCCACAAATCTATTTTCAACGTTTTGAAGATAGTAATTTTCACCAATTTTATTAAATATATTTTTCACTCCACATGGTTCTTAAATGATGCATGACATAATTTAAGCTAATTATGTTACGTTATTTAAAAGTTTTTATTTTATTGAAATTTTTAATATCTTGGGATTATTCAGGTTAGTCCTAAATTATCCCTAAAATTTTCTTATTACTCGGATTTAGTTCCTAATTGGATAGGAGCTAATAAATATAAGACTCCAATCTTAAAATTATCAGGTAAATAATTAGGATTGGGTTAGTGGGTTTGATCTTTTTCTGACGCATATATTGAGGCAACAATAGATTGTCAAGTAGCCTTGCAACTAGCAAAATGTTTTTCCATTAAATGATAGAGTTAGAAATGTGAAATAGAATTGCTTATTTGCTTTATGGGAATTTCACCCAAGGAAAAAAAAAAAACAACCAATGAACGGCAATGCTCTTTGTGGAGGATGAAGGGAAGCATACTTGAGCTCGCTTTTGTGTTCTAAAAGTAATAACTGGATGACACGGAAACTTTTTGAGTATGCATGACCCCTTTGAATATGCTGGGGGTAACTGAGAGTGTACAAGTACGAAGATATCCGACTGCATACTCTCTCATTGTGGGTTTAAATAGACGTTAATTAGGCGAGGAGAAAATAAAAGGGATTCTCATCGTCCTTAAGTAAAAGGGAACCCACATCTTGGCTGTTGTCTGGTTAGATCTTCTGACCATAAAATCAAGCTCTACGTTAAATTATTCAAGTCAAAGGTAATTGCGTAAGATTAGGTCAAAAGACTGCATGCATACCAAGGCCAGATGCACCTCACTACAAATAGAAATAAAATCTGTGGAAAATTTTTCGTACAAGTGAATACTTATTCTTGTTGACTTTTATAGGTAATACTTCGATCCCTTACACGTAAGCTATGATTCAAACTCACCATTTTATACTTGAGAAAACACGGGAGGACACCACCTAAGACGGTTCAGTACGAGCAATGAGCATTGACCAACGTAATCTTTTGGCCGTTTTGTTTTGATTTTATTCCAAAGGACATCTGTCACGTAAGAAAGGAGAGGCAGACATATCCCTAATATGCGAATCAACTGAAGTGGTCAAATCCTTATTCCTCTGGGACACATCCTGAAGAAATGAATGCTCGGGCTTCCGGTGAAAGAGATGCGGACGCTGCTTACACGCCTGGCAGAAATAGAGATGCGGGATGAATGGGGGCAACGTAAAATATTTGGGAAAATCTATTTTAATTTAGAGTAATTTAAAATAATTTAATATCAAAAAAAATTAAAAATAAAAATAAAAACTAAAACTGATAAATAGTACTTTTAGTGTTGAGTTATTTTGAGTCATTTAAAAAAATAAATAAATCAAAATAACCAAGACCAGAGAGTTCAGCTTCTGTGGGAACAAGTGAAGAGAACAAGGGGACCGTCGGGAGGTTCAAATACGCACTCCATTTTGAAGGTGCCAATTTTACGCCTTTAACGCTTCAAATAAACCAACATGATATTCCGTGACTGGATGCCATAAGTATTCACTCAAACTCATTTACTTGTACAGATGAGTGAAATTCAAGTTTAATTTCAGAACTTATTTAATAAATGAATCGTACTTGAATAAGAGTAGACTCTGATTATTTAGTCTCACGAACAATTTGTTTAAAACTCATTCACAGGATTCAAGGTTTTCAAAACTAAACCAATGATTGAATTGCAAACGTTAAGAGTTCATAATTTATCAGTTTAACCAATTTAATTAAGAATTGAACCAATTAAAATGATTTTTAATTTCAAATATTTTAAAAATATAACATCCAATATACTTTATTTAAAAATATTAATAAGTCAACCATCGCTAGATATTCAACTAACCAAATCAAAAAAAATCACGATTAGTTTAACGGATCACTATCTAACTAGCCAGATTCACTAATTTATTCCCCAGTCTACGCATTATTGGGGATAAACTAGATGGAACTAAGGTCTAATTTTTAATTTTCTTTTTGTCTAATAAATTAATTTGATTCAGTCTTCAAAACCTTAATGTAATCATTAAAACTTGTTTATATCTTACTATAATAGGCTGGATTATTAATTAAGATTAAACACTTTTACCCTTGGTTAGTTGTATTAATGTTAAGTAGCAGCTTGGAACTCTAAATTTACTTAAAAATTCAAGCTATTAAGTAAAAAAAATTATAAATATTATAGGTTACATTAAATATTTTTAATTTAGTAACGTTAAATTTAATATTCTTAACAACTTTTGTGAAATATATTAAACTTGACTAACACTTGGCATGTTGAAATTAAATTAAATAAGTTCAACTCAAATACTATAATCTTTTAGCATTTGATTAAATTGATTAAACTAGATATATGAAATGGTCCAACCACTTAACAAAAGTGAAAATAGGAAAGATATTAAGTTTTGATGTCATGTAAAATAATATTTTAAAATTTTAAATTTATTTAAAAATTTAAATTAATAAAAAAAAGTTCATAAATATAATAAGTTATATTTAGACATACACTAAAATTTAATATATATTTTATTTTTAATTTTACTTAATAATTTAAAATTTTAAATTAATTAATTTCTTAAAATGATATTACAATTTTGTAATTAAAAGGTTTTAATGTTTAAATTATATTATTTTTATATTTAATTATAATTTTTTTAAGTAAAGTGAATTTATTATTATTTATACATTTAGTTCAATGAAATTTTGCGTGATATGACGCATTAAAATTTAATATATAATTCATTTATGTGTCACACCCAATATTTTAAATTTTTGAATTAAATGATTTTTTGTTAATTAGACTTTTTTTTTCTTTTTTGTCATTTTCGTTATGGCAGAGGAGTTGGAAGGAAGAATCAATACCAAAACATTATATCACCTAAGCGTCATATTCAATTTCTTTTGGATAAGTCATACTAAAGATAAATTAATATAAGAAGTTAGATAATGGGCTCAAGGTGGGATAATCTGGTAGGAATCCATTGAACGGAAAACGAACGATGCAAATATAAATATGATTAACGAACCAAGAGAGGGAAAAATAGTTAACAAAGGGAAAAGGAGTGGTAGACGATGAAAGGAATGAGAGGGAAAAGCACGCGTTGAAAAGGAAGATATTGACAAGGCGAGCTCCTACGACGACTTGTAGTGCTCTACTAGTTCTGTTTGTGGTGTGGGAAAAATTAAAAGTCCCCGTCCCAATCGCAACCGGAGATTAGGGATTCGATTTCCATTAGCATTAGAAGCCCTTAAAAATAAAGGATCATTCGTTGTGACCAATCTGAATCTAGCACTACAACTCATATTTTACTTGCATACAATATCTTTATATACATAACGATGCCACACCATGCCTCCAACTCTCCCTTCTGTTTTTCTCTGCATGGTAATCCAATGAGTGAAAATTTTCTTGAAAGCACGGCAAGAACAGGTTTCAGCTGATTAAATATCAGAACGTGCCTCTTTCTTTGCTTGATTCTAGTTATCTTCGTTCTCGGATCTTTTTTTCTTACATAGATGACCGTTCAACTTTCTTGCTCTCTCACTCTCATATAGAATTAGCAATTGACTAATAGATCCTATTGTCATATGGTCTCCATAATTACCAATGCTATTGCTTCTTTTTCTTTGCATCATGGTCTTTGATAATTGATTTTCATTTTACCTTTTTCCCTCACCAGAATAACGTTTCATT
This sequence comes from Bruguiera hainesii, assembly GCA_023213295.1. Classification (NCBI taxonomy): domain Eukaryota; kingdom Viridiplantae; phylum Streptophyta; class Magnoliopsida; order Malpighiales; family Rhizophoraceae; genus Bruguiera; species Bruguiera hainesii. Next base: position 6,898,238 of record JAHOYR010000011.1, on the reverse strand, counting down.
TAGGGACTGAAGAACTTGTTAAGGTTGTTGAGGTCCTAGTGAGGTGAAATGTGTTAGATCCTTCAAATTCCGCAATAGACCACTACTGCCCCTTCATTTTGTTATTGTGGACTTTGTGAAGGTTGACAACCGAGAGCTTTTGGAAATACAAGAGACATGCAACGAGGGACACTCACTCGAGAAAGAAGGAAAATACCATTAATTGCTTGCTTGCTTATAAGGTTAATATATAATTTTATTTAAAATTACGTGTATTTTAATCAATATATCTTAATATTTTAAAAGTCACAATTTAATAATTTTAAATTTGTTTTTAACAATCCTAATAGACCATTAACCTAAACAAACAAATTTTGTTAAAGTAATTAATGTGGTGTTCTAACATGAAAAGGACGCTTACGTGTACTAAAAAGAAGACGACAGCAAAACACTAAATGGGCGGCGAGTCTTATTTGGGCCAACATAGCCCATTTAAAGTTCAAAAAGTAATTAACATTAAAATTACATATAATGATTTGATAAAAAGAAAATTGAGTAAAAATTTAGTTAAATCTGAGGATTTTAATTAACCATTAAACACAGACTAAATTAATTAAAACATAAAATAATAACAAAATTATAATTTGACAAAAATTAAAATTCTAGATCAATGACCTTCAAAGGACTCTTTTCGATCAAAATCCAACTAAAATCTGCTCCTTCCTCAATTTTTGCATGCCAATAAATACAGCCAGATCGTTGTTCACAGATTGTCCTATCACAGTGCATTCATCTTTTTGCCGAGCGTGCCAATGTGTCCTTGGGTTCCTTACCTAAGAGCAGAAGCTTTGTAATCTAAAAATATGAAATTAAAGAGCTGTGCCCCAAAACTAAACATTGGCAGTAAAAAAACCATAACAAGCTGATGACCCTTGCCATACCTCGTGTAATTTTCACACCACAAGACTCACACACTAACTCCTCTAGTATCAAACCCAGGGCCAAAAATTGAGTTTCCTATCCCTAAACACAAATCAAACCACCAAAAATCAAAATTCTTTTCAAAAACTAGAAATCCATAAGACCACTCTCTCGAGTCTCTATTCTTTCTTTTCCTCTAATTTCATCCATTTGCCAAAACCCTAAATTATCCACACAACACCCACAAAATCTAAACCCCTAAATACAATTGTGTCATGTATTATCTAGAGATAGCAAAGACCTTACAAGAATGTGAAATGATGGAATAAGAGCTCATCTCTTGTCAAGAGAGAGTTGTTCTTACTAGTTTAACCTTACCATTTCTATTGCAATTCTTTTGAAATTCAATTGTAGTTTGTTAGTAATTGTAAATGTCATCCTCTCTAGATATAATCGAGACCATAGGATTATGTCAAATGAAAATTGTCACTATTAGTAATTGTATTTAAGTAATATGGTGCGTTTAGAGATAAGAAATGGGTGAAAAATGAGGGGAAGTTGACCATATGTATAAACTTGGATAAATCTACTTATTATGGAAAAATAATTAACCAATTTACAAAATTACCTTCTCTCTCTAAAAGTTCTCCCCCTCTCTAGATTTTTTTTCCTTCTCTTTCTCTCTTTCTCTCTCTCACTCAATCAAATCCTAAATTTTTATCAAAGGCCTCTGGACTCGACAAGTTGGTATCAAAACATTTAGTTTTAGAAATTAAATAGTACAATCTAGTGAAGAAGGCGAAAGCAATAATGGTGTAAGAGGTAGCCATTTTTGGAGACAAAGACAAGGTTATCCAACAACTAGAAGAACAATATTTCAGTATGAAGGAAGACGAGGCTACTCCAAAGAAATTGGTTGAGAGGTTATCCCAGTGCCTTAAAAGTATATGGATCAAGGTAAAATTGTTGAACCACTTCTTACTGTTAACTTAGCACCTTTCATAGAGGTGAGTGTATCGAGAGATAAGTTAGTTATATTACCCTTATCAAAGGAGTTTGCAAAACCAAGTGGTAATTTGATGATCGAGAAAGTTGGATCAATGGAAGGGGTATTTAATTGGAGGCTTAAGGTTTCATTATCTTATTTTGAAGGAATGAACCCATGCAAGTGAATTATGAAGTGTAATAGATTCTTCCATATTGGTAATGTGCTAAATGGAGATAAGGTAAAATTGGTAGCCATGTACTTGGGGGAACAAGTCCAATTATGGTTTGAAAATCTCTTACTATTAACTTAACATTAGGGGATCAATTAGGTATATTGCCCTTACCAAAGGAGTTTGTGAAATCAGGAGGTAATTTAATGACTAAGAAAGTTGAATTAGTGGAAAGAGTGTCCAATTAGAGCCCCAAGGTTTCATTACCTTATTTTGAAGGAACATACCCACATGAGTGAATTATGAAGTATAATAGATACTTTAATATCTATAATGTGTTGAATGGAGACAGGGTAGAATTGGTGGCTATGCACTTAGGGGGTAAGCTAAGCTATGGTTTGAAGGTTGGTTCTAATCAAACCATTGTAACTTGAGAAAAATTTGCAAATGAATTGTGCTTATTGTTTGGGGTTAGTAAGTTCTCAAATGTAGTATAGGAGTTCAATAAATTGACCCATATGAGATCTTTGAGAGAATATCAGGAGAGGATTAGGGAATTAAAGGTCTTAATGAATAGTGTCAACCTATACTTGACAAAGGAATGCTTCATGTCCAACTATATTAGTGGACTAAATGACTCAATCATATTTGCTATGAGAATGTGGAAACTCAAATCATTAAGCCATTTCTATGAATTGTCAAAATTACAAGAGGAAGTGGCTTTTAGTTTAGGCAGAATAAATAAATAGCCAGTGAAAAAAACATTTGAGAATAACATTATGGCTACAGTGGGAATGAGTAATAATGTTAAGGTAACCTTAGAATAACGAGAGAAAACAATAATGGACTACTAAGCTAAATGTTAAGGGGTTATCACATCAAAAAATATGGCTTACACTATGTATGGAGCTAAGAACAAGAGTTACAAGGATGAAGGTAGAAGATCCAATTAGTATAAGAAAAGTGGTGAGACTTATTTCCCAAGACATTAATGTAATAAGAAGAGTATATTTACTTCAATGGAAGAAGAATTAGTCATAGAAGAATTGGAATAGGAAAATATAGGGAATTAATTTGTGATAGGGAACAGTCAAAGACCATAGAGGCTAAAGGGTCCTTTTCCATCTATACTATGATTGGGCCTATAAAACTCAACATTATACATGTGTAGGGTTAAATGGGTAACAAGACCTTAATGATCCTTATTGATTCTGGAAGCATACATAGTTTTTCAAATTCTCCTTTAGTGAAAGAATTGACTTGTTCCTTGGTACCCACACATCCTTTAGTCATCACTATAGGAGATGATTACAAGGTGACCAATAGGGTGAAAATCTGCAATTTTGAATGTAATATATAAGGGCAAGTATTTATGATAGATTTAAGAATTATAACCTAAGAGCTTTGGATATGGTGTTAAGAGTATATCGGCAGGGATAATTTAGTCTTGTGCTATTGAATCACAAACTATCCTTTGTAAAAGAGGGTAAGGTTATGGAACTATTAGGTACAACCCATAAACAAGGGGTTGTCTTGAAGATGATAAGTGGAGTCCAATTACAAAATATATTTAAGAAAGAGGGATAAATGTTACAGGCCCATCTTTGCACCATAACCACATGTAGGGTAAAATAAGGGAGCCTTTGCAAAAAGGGAAAGGTGACAATGTCACAACAAGTTCTAGATACTTATGTTGATATGTAAGGAGCCTATTAGGATGCCACCTTATTAGGCCTAAGATCATGCCATTCTTTTAAAACTTTAAATTTAACTTATCAACCTAAGGCCCTATAGGTACCTTTGCTATCCCAAGATAATGATTGGAAGTTTGGTTAAAGAGATGTTAGAAACCTTAATCATATAGCCCAACACAAGTCTCTTTGCTTTACTAGTCTTGTTAGTTAAAAAGAAAGAAGACAACTAGAGATTTTATGTAAAATACAAGTAGTTAAACACCTTAATTATAAAGGACAAATTTCTAATTCCCATTATTAATAACTTTTTAGATGAACTTTATGGGGCCACAATGTTCTTTAAAATTGATTTGAGGGATGGTTAGCATCAAATAAGGATGAATGAGGAAGATATACCTAAGATTGCTTTTATAACTTATTAGAGTCATTATAAATTCAAGTTGATGCCTTTTAGGTGGACCAATGTCCTTGCCACCTTCCACCCCTTAATAAATCATGTTTTTAAGGGGTATTTGAGAAAGTTTGTCTTTGTGTTCCTTGATGACATACTTATTTATAGTATAACCATAAGGAAGAATATAGTTCACTTAACTTAAGTACTACAGACCTTAAGATAGGAAGGGCTGTTTGCAAAATTGTCCAAGTGCTCTATTGGATAGCACTAAGTAGAATACTTCAATTATATCATCTCTACTCAAGGGGTTCCTATTGACCCTAACAAGGTAGCTACTATGTTCGAGTGACTTATACTCTATCAAGTCTTTAAAAGGATTCTTAAAGCTCATAAGATACTATAAGAAGTTTGTGAAATAATATGGAATCATCAATAGACCCTGATAGAGTTATTGAAAAAGAATAATTTTAGTTGGAATAAAGAGAATGAGAAGGCTTTCAATCAACTAAAGTAAACTATTGTGATAACACCTGTGTTGATAATTCCTAATTTCTCCAAGCCTTTTATTGTGGAGACATATGCTCTTGGTGAAGAGCTAAGAGTTATGCTAGTGCAGGAACATGCCTCAGTAAAAAGCTAAATGAGAAGAATAAGGGCAATTCCAATTATGAAAAAAAATTATTGACTATACTAATGACAGTGTCAAATTAGAGTTATTATTTAGGAAGGCATCATTTTGTTATAAAGATAGATCATGATTGCTTAAAATTTTTGTTATAGCAATAATTACACACATATATATAGTTGAAAGGGCTTACCAAATTGTTAGGGTTAGATTATAGAATTCAGTATAAAAAGGGGAGAGAAAATAAAGTAGCTTTCTCTATAAGGGAGGAAACCGTGAAAGGCTTTTATAAGGCCATTTCAGCCTTAGTTTTAACCTTATTAATTGAGTTGATTCCTTCTTTAAGTCTCTTTGTAGGGTCTAAACGTTATTTCACATTGAAGAATGAGATTTTAAGATATAAAGGGGAAAATTTACCTTAAAGCTAAAGAAGCAAATGATGAAAATATTTTACAACTTAGCATAAAGAGGGCATTTTAGAGTCAAGGCTACCTACCATAGATTAAAATAATGTTTTCACTAGCTAAGAATGAAAAAAGATGTGCATAGATGGATTCAACAGTATGATGTATGTCAAAAGTGCAAAGAGGAACATGTCAAGTAGTTAGGTATGTTATAGCCTTTCTTAGTTCTTAAACAAGTATGGTAGGACATCAGCATGGATTTCATTGAAGGTTTACCAAAATCTAAAGGAAATGAAGTTATTTTGGTTATTATAAATTGTTTTAGTAAATTTGGATATTTTTATGCTCTTACTCATCCTTTTAATGCACTATTTATTGCTAAAGTCTTCATAAAGCAGATCTTCAGATTTCATGGAATGCCTTCAATCTATTGTGTTAGATAAGGATAAAGTATTCATCGGTCTCGTCTTATATAAGCTCTTTAAGTTGTTGGGAACATCATTACACTTTAATACAACCTATCACCCTCAATTTGATGGACAATTTAAGAAACTTAATCAATGTCTAAAAGTTTAGTTACACTTCATGACATTCCATAAGATTTGATTAGTGATGTAGGTGGTTTTATCTTGCTGAGTGGTGGTATAATAGCAGTTGCCACTTTTTGTTGGGATGTCTCCTTTTCAGGCCCTCTATGGGTTAGGTATGCATTACCTTAATTCCCAAACTTGCCATTGAAGAAAACCAAGGTTGCTACTATGGAAGCATGGCTCCAAGAAAGATAAAATATGAATAGGTTAATCTAAAAGTAGCTTCTTAAAGTTTAGCACAAAATTAAGTAGTTTGTAAATTAGAAGAGATCTGAGAAAGCCTTCTCTATAATAGATTGGGTGTATCTTAAGTTTCAAACTTATAGACAAGCCTCTATTGCCCTTCTTAAGAATTTGAAGTTGGCCTCCAAGTACTATGGTCCTTTCCCAGTTATAGCTAAGATTAGGTAAGTAATCCATAAATTACAACTTCCCTAGGGTTCTTCCATCCATCCAATCTTCCATTTCTTGTTGCTAAAGCATTTAGTGGGTCAACAAAACCAATTAATGCCAAACTTGCCACTCATAGGTCTTGAGGGCCAATTACTTGCATAACCTATAACAGTGCTAGATTGAAAGATAGTGAAAAGGAAGAATCAAGCAATGAACTAGATATTAGTGCAGTGGTCTAACCTTACTCCTACAAATGCTACTTGGGAGGATTGGTCCTTCATTATTACTTAGTTTCCTCACTTCTAACCTTAAGGACAAAACTTATTCAGGGAAAGGATTCTTATCAAGACAGGGTTGTCCTTACTAATTTAACTTTACTGTTTGTATTATAATTCTTTTGAAATTTAGTTACAGTCCATTAGTAACTATAAATGTTGTCCTCTCTAGATGTAATTGAGACCATAGGATTAGGTCAGATGAAAACTATCGCAGTTAATAATTGTCTTTAAGTAATATGATGCATTGTGAGATACGAAACAAGTGGAAAATAAAGGGAAGTTAGCCATATGTATAAACTTAAATTGATTCACTTATTGTGAATAGTTACTAACCAATTTACAAAATTCCCTCCTTTCTCTAAAATTTCTCCCTTTTTCTAGATTTTGTTCCATCTCACTCTTTCTTTCTCTCTCGATCAAACCTTGAATTTCTATTGAAAGCCTTTGGACCTAATATCTCCCTTACCGAGATCACCTTTGACATTGATCTCCATGGTGCCACCAACTACGATGGCTATGTCACTTTTATTATTGTCAATAAGGAAAAAGAGATCAACCTTAACAATAAGGTTCCCCTAAGCTCGCTTATTACATAACCCCCAAATCTCTCCTTAAGGAGATGCCCCATAGTGCCAAGAAAGATTAATATAAAAATGGGTTCAAGCACCCTTTAAAGGTTATTAATTAAGAGGATAATTACCAACGTTAGATGTTGAAGAGAGAAGAAAGAAGGGGTTAAGTTTTCTTACACAAGACAAATAAATATGTTTACTTAATTTAGTTTGTGTTTAATAGTTAATTAAAAATCCTTTCAAATTAACTTAATCTTTATTTAATTTTCTTTCCTTTTCTTTTCTTTTGTTTAAAGTTAATTTTCTTTTTATCAAATCATTATATGTAATTTTTATGTAAATAAACTTAAGTTGATTTAATAATATTTTCATTCTATGTTTCACTAGCCTATCATCTTATTTTTAGTACACATAAGCATCTCTTTCATGTAAGCATATTATATCAATTACTTTAATAGAATTTGTCTATTTGGATTAATGATTGGCTATAATTATTTAAAAAATTCTAAAATTATCAAATTATAATTTTAAAAGATTAAGATATATTTATTAAAATATATGATATTTTATTTAAATTATATATTAATCATATTTTTCACCCATATAATTGATCATAATCAAAAAATTTAGAGAAGCAAGAATATTGCAATTTTTTTTGTTCCAACCCTCAATTATTAGTTTTGGAGTCTCAAGTTATGCTTTTTATATGGTAAGCCCTTTGGCTTCCACTGAAGAAGATATTGGTGGCCCTTCCTAGAAGGTATTTCTTTTCTTTTCCTATCATGTAATGATCTTTTGTAATTTGTTACATGTGCATACTTAGGACTTTAAATTCATTTGGTATACAGAATACAAAATAATAAACTTAAGATTGACTTATAACAAAATGATTTTATACACTTATAAGCTAATTAATACAAATGCATGAACATTCGTAAGTATAAGGTGAAACAAATTACTGACTCAATTAAAGAAATTGTTGGGAAAAAACTATTTTTTTTAAAGTTATATTGAAAATTAAAGGCATATATTTTTATATAAAAATATTGTAGACATATAAACACCTTAACTGGAGTTTCTTCCATGGTTTAGAATTTGTAGGCTAAATCACTAGCCTTCATAACATCAAAAGTAACACATGGTTGGAGTAAGATCACATAGAAAATCACTTATTTTTCATAACTCTAGTATCTTAGGATGTGAAAATATTCATAAACTCATTACTTCCTGTTTCTCTACTCAAGAGAAGTTTCGTCTATTTTATTATTCTTATTATTTGTAAAGAGTGAAAAAGGAATATATTGATAGTCAACTTTGTAACTATTTTCCTTTTAACTATATATTAATTTATGCTATTCTTATTAGGTTAGGCTAAAATTAACTTATCATAAGTGTAAAATTTGGAACCATAAATTAACATTTCTTACTTCTTTATGATGTGTTCTCTTAACTTGACCATATATCCATTTGATTTTCTTAAATATCCTTTCATAGTTGGTAAATAAGTCGTGTGACTTGTGAGCACATCTACACTTAAAAGCTCAAACTATGCACTTGTTAGAGAAAATATAGTATCTACAACACTCAGAGAAAAATAACAATTATAATTATATCTCATAGTACTCTAAATTTATTTTGTCACATCAATCACAAATCATCTTATCCTTTTAAGGGTATACTTCATATATTTCTTTATTATTTATCCTTAATTATACTCAATTCTCATTAAGATGATATAATTGATTGATTAATGTATACATATGATAGATGCTTAACAACAATATTCTTTGTTTTAAACTTATAGTTATTAGTATTAATTGAATTACTTTCCTAGATATGTTTGGAAGGTTGAATCTTTCATACCTATAAGTAATATGTTATAATAATAATCATTAAATTGACACTCCAAGATATAGTTAAAGGTAATATAGGGCACACAAAGGCTTTTCTTGTTATCTCAAAAGACTCACACAATGAAGAAATGGGGACGAATTCTCTCAAATCCTTTATTAGTTGTTCAATTATCACACATGGTATGAATTGTGTTATAATGAGTTTTTTCCTCCTTAGAGTATATGTCATTTTTCTTAATTTTAAGATAACTCATTATACAAATCTTGGTTTAGTTACTCTCAAGTATTTAACTTGAGTTCTCTAAGTACTTGCTCTTCAAAGCGTTAAATTGATATTTCACATTTGACTTTTCATAAGTTATATGGATAATAAGCAATTTATATTGACCTTACTTTCCTTTTAATCTTTAGTACCTCATCTTGGCTCTTTCAAGGTGACCTATAATATTAAATGCAATATTTCCAAATTATTTCCTTTACTTAATTAGTCTTATCTATACTTACTCTTTAAATGATAAAGGTGACTACTTGTATAAATGAACCATTCTCAACTTCTATCATATACTTTTTTAGTAACATATTTGAATACTTGTACATGTGTTACTACTTTCATATTTAATTGTTTGCGGCAATTTTGTATTAGCATTAATAAATTGCACTTTATGTAAATTCTTTAAGTCTATTTAATTTTTAAAGACTTAATTGGAGACTATTTCATCTGTGTTATCATGTTTTTCATTAAATTGTACTTTAAATCAATATAATTAAGCTTAATATACTGTTTAATATTTTTTAGGTACCACTTAACTAAAATGTCATTTGGATACACCTGTAGCCTATGACAATTTCTAACATTTCAAAGATTTTTCCAAACAAGCATTATCACTTACTGTAACTAGACACATGCAGTAAACAATATCTTTATTTACATAAGGCTATGTATGTGTGCTTCTTACTTTTTCATGTAATGATCTTACCATTAAGCAAACAAGTAATTTTATCTACCATTTAACACTTAATTAAGTCATTATTCTCAATAATAACTTAACATCATGTTAAGTATATTTTCACTCTTTGTATCACTCTTAGCAATATAAAGAGTAACTTAAAGTACCCATCAATAATTCTAATATTATATTGATTGTATATCCTTTACATATGTAGAACCAAAACTTTGACTTTGAAAGTTTATTACATAACTCAAACATAAAATGTTGTTTACCATTTTTAATACTAAACTATGATATCATTACTATTTCACTCCTTGATTTAAGAAGTCAATAGATACATTATAAGAGTCAAACCCTTTGACTTTGCTACTTCTAGTAAAATTATTCAAGAAACTTTCACAAAAAAATTCATTGATTTTATCATTAAACAAAGGAAACTTATATTTATTCACTTTACCTTTGTCCTTCTACCTTAATGTAGAAAAAAATATTATTCTTCAATGATTTTAATGAACTCTTTGTAGTCTTTAACTACTCATACTTTGCCAACATAAGCATATATAATTACAACTAAGTAGTTAAATGCCTAACATACATATAATGGTTACTATAAATCAATGCAAATTTATATATAAAATTTGTCCATTGCAATTTCAATACCACATACTAGTTGATTGTTTTGAATTAAACATTAAATATTAAAGATTGCAAACTTTGCACTCTTGACTTGTCACAATAAATATCATTGTGTTTCCTATGCATATATATGTTTTAATTAATTTTACATATAAGAAAGCAACTTTCTAGTATGTTTTATGTAATTATAAATTTGAATATGCAATTATAGTAAGAATTAAGTGAAATAAATATAAACCTTTGAGGTTTATAAAATAACATGCCCTCTTGTTAGACTTAATTTCTTCACCTTTAAATGAGTTTTATGTCTTTGTATCCATCCACTTTGTGTATATCTAAGAATTTGGTTTTTGTATTTCTACTTTGTATGTTTTAATTGAGAGAACCCCACTCTCACTCATTTTTGTATTTAGATGCATGTAAGGTTAATATGCAAGTTAGACTGCAATTAAATTGTCGTTTATTAATTTGGAAGTAAAATGAAAAATAAAAGGGAAAAAAATGATGAAAAGGAACAAAAAAAAAAAGCAAAAAGAAAATCAAAATTGAATTGTTGCAAATTAATTTTCCAATGTATAGGTAAAAGTCCAATATACAAAGTATGCCCCGCCTAGCAAATAGAGAGCTAATAACCTTTCTCAATCCTCAAACAAAACCTAAAGTTAAAAATATTACTTTTAGGTGTAAGTCATATTATCGAACCATAACGGGACCCTTTTTATTTTTAAAGACCCTTGACCAAGTATTCAAGTTAGTAATATTAGTCCATTAGCTCTTTCTTTAAGGTTAAAGACACAATCTAAGTGCAAATTTTGTAATTCAAAGGCCTACAAAATATTAACTATGTGTAGAATTAATCATAGTTATTCAACAAAAAAAAAAATCAATTTCAATCATTTAACAAAAAGTAATAAAGATTGACGATTAAGATTAAACAAGCTTTATTATGAATAGAGGGTCTTGTTTTGCATTATAAATGGTGAGGTAGCAGATAGCACAAAAGAGAAGCACCAATAAACACTAAAAGGGTATTAATTAACCATAAAAGTCATTAGCACACAAGAGAGAAAAGAGTGCATTAATGTCCAGAGAGACACAAAAAAGGTTTAGAAATATTTAAAGGTAAATGGCAATAAGAGAGAAAAATCAAGAAAGCATTTAAGGCCATAAAAGAGACAACAACACCAAAACACCCAAAGAATGTTTAAGCAACAATCAAAAAGAATAAGTAGCTTTTATAAGTCAATAATAGTATAAATAAAGATATAATGCAATAAAGCCACAATTGGTGAAGTATATAATCCTAAGTAGATCTTGTGCAAAAAGGATAGAGGAAAAAGTTAAAAAGTTATCCAACCACATAAACAAGATTCAAACCTAAATCAAAAAGTTTGGACTAGATATAACAAATAGCCCAAGCATTTGCTAAAGGAAAAATAGTCATAGGAGGACATAACTCCTCAAGAAAGCTTTCCAACCATTGTCAATGGAATATTTTAGACTACTATAAGGGTAAAATTGTTGATATTGTTATCAATTATATGACATTTAAAATAACTAACGTAACCAGAAAGAAATAAGGTGAGGTCTAAATAATTAAATATCACAATTTGGTAACCTACAAGGGAAATTTAACCCTTAGCAATCATATCAACCTTACAACATGTCAATTCCATTTTTATGCCACAACCTTCTTAACCAAATGCCCATGTTCCAATATTTCTAAATAATCAAGTTAACCCCAAATGACAAGAAAGAAGGAAATTTGACCCTATCTTATGTCATATTTAAAGTTGTTACCCTAACTCATTCAAAACAAGTTGGTTACTATTATAGCTAAGGAACAGTTGAAACCACTTTATTCCAACTAATATGATACTAATGCCAAATGTGAGTATTATGGTGGACAAATTAGACATTCAATTAACAATTGTTACACCCTTAAAAATAAAGTCTACGAGTTGAGGGATGAAGGATGAATTAACTTTTCAAAAGTCAAAAGAAAGCTTAATGTCAATGTTAATCTCTTTCTTAATCATAAGGTCATGAATCAAATTGATGAGTGCTTAGATGATGATTGTTGAAGACCAAATTCCAGTTCCCTTAAAATTGGTATAGTAAAGGTTATGGTACTAACTCATGATTGTTTACCCTTTCGATATCAAGAAACTTAGTACCACTAAAAATATTTCACTTAATTGTTCAAGCTCCACCTTTTTTTCTAACACTTTATTACCTTTATTAAAGTAGTAAAGCAATCTAGTGGAACTACAACTATTAGGTAAACTCCTATAATCAAACCTCAACATCAAAGTTAACACTTACAACAACATCTAATATCACAGTAGTCAAAGACATCACCAAAAATGAGAGACGTTATGCCTTATAATACATAAAGAAGCCTAAGTAAAAGAAAGACAAAGTCATTGTGATCTCAAATGATGTTAAAGAAGTCCCTTTTAAAAATGTTGAGGAGGTCGAGTCATCTAATCAGCAGAACCCTAATTTTAAGGAAATTGTTACTTATAAAAACAATAGATTATTCACTAAATATATTAAATAGAGTGAGTATAATGTAGTAGTTAAGCATTTCAAACAAATCTTAGCCAAAATCCTTTCTCTACCAAAGAACTTTAAGTCTTATCAAAGATCCTTACTACATATTCTTAATTAAACTTATGTCTTGCTTAACATTTCTTTGGCCAATTTTGACCACATTGTTAATAATATCATGATAAACAACTATATCTTGTTATTAGATGAAAAGATCCCATTTAAGGGGTATAACCATACCAATGCCTTACACATTTCAATCATTAGTCATGGTTGCAACATGTCTTGTGTCCTTATTGATAATGAATCATTCTTGAATGTCATGCTTAAAGATACACTAAAGCAATTACCAATTGACATTACTATTATACACTAAGTTATGTGATTGTCTAAGCATTCAATAGTACAAAATATGTGGTTATGGGGACCATTGAGCTTTCAATATAAGTGAGACCATGTACTTTTAGCATGCCCTTCTAAGTCATGGACATTAAAAGTACCCACAACTCCTTATTAGGCCACTTTAGGATCCACATAGCAAGAGTCACTTCTTCCACCTCGCATTAAAAAGTGAAGTTCATTGTAAGTGACCAATTAATTAAAGTTTAAGCAAATTATGATTTATTTATCTTTAGACCTTTTAGAGTGCCTTATGTTGAGGTAGTTAAAGAAGCATTGGAATGTGCTTTTTGATCTTCCAAAATTGCAAACTTAATTCCCTTATTAGAGGAGTTGTGCCTTAAGATGCCACCGTAGCCATTTGAAACACTACTAAAAACAGTTAAAGTGATAATAAAAAAATGACTACTGCTTAGGCAAAGGAATCAAAAACCATTTTTAAGGCATCACTACACTAATACAACCTAATAGGTAATAAGGTCATTATAGAATTGGATATCAACCTAGCCAAGGCCATATCACCCAAGGATACCTAAAAGATGAAGTAAGTTTGTGTTTTTCCTAGCTTATCACTTTAAAAGTGCATGATTCATCAAGTTAGCTAATAAAGGCAATGGGTCAGCTAAATTCATTATTGAACTCAACATTTTAACAATCCACATGATCTCTAAAGAAAAGGAAAAGGAGTAACCTCCAATTCCACTAATCCAATCATATAACTTTGGTGCCCTTGTGAACAACTAACATGCTTAGGATATCCCTTAATCACCTAAGTGTCTTGGACAATAATATAACCTAAACCCCATTGTTTGTTGACACCTAACATATTTAGGGGGAGTTATGTAATAAAATGAGTGGCCTTTTATCATATGTCAATTAATAATATATATTTATATCACTTACATTTATAATCCTAGCCTTGTCATTTTAACTGTTATCTTAATATTTACTTTTATATGCATAAGTCTAACAATACCTATTCATTTTCCTTAGTCTTTAATTAAGATGAGATATGCCATCACACATCTTAACAACTTAACACATCATTTAGTTCATTAATCTTCTAATTCACCACTAATTAGAAGACTTATTCAAATAAATTTTTACTCAAAACTTGTTCTCTTCAAAACTTGATTTCTTATAAGTCTAATTCACTATATACCCATATGTTTGCTCATAAATGAATATAACATCCTTTGACAATATTCATTAGGTCCTCAAAGAGACATTTTTTACATCTTTGGATATAAGATATCTTATAAGTCTAATTCATATTACCATAACTTTGCTCATAAATGAATATAACACCCTTGAACAACATCAACTATCTTTTTAAGCTATAAACTACTTAGGTTAGACTTCTCATATGTCTTTAGCTTATAAGATAGGGAATGATTGAGTTTAAGGCATATGATTAAATATATAAGAAGTGACTCTCTTATGCATCTTATAATTATAATATATACAAGTTTCTTTCTTGCATTACCATTAACCTTACAAGTTTTTACACTTAGCTATTATTCTTATTGCAATAACATATTAGTTTAAAGTCCTTTAAATAGCTAATTACCCTATTCCCTATTTTCATTATAAAGCTCATTATAATGCTCAAATAGATTCTCATGCTTCTGGTCGATATGCATCATTTTGATTCATCATTCTTTTCATATATTTATGATTTTTAATTATAAAAAATTTTTTGTCTAAAAGCATTCTTATGCTAAGATTAGTTGGAGATCATATAGATGACTAAATGCTTAAAATAATCTATAAATATAATGAAAAATGTAAGTTTCAAACCTTGTTCTTACAATTATTAGCTTATAGATTTCGTGATAGATTAATATCAATAAAAGTATTGCCTTTCAAATAGATTCATTTTGTTTTTTTCAATTAAGTTATACTTATTTATGGGAGTTATCAACATAAGAGAGAAAATCTAATAGACTTTTCTCTAACTTACTTTTAATCCTTTGTTGCCTATCATGGCTTAATATCTCATAATAAATGTTGACATCAATACTCATTTTGAGTTTATGTAACTAAGGAAAAAATCAATATTATGAACTTTACTATCAATATAATTGAATTGATTAGGAAAAAACTACAATAAACAGTATTACCCTAAATATTTATACCACTATCAAATGAAGAAGGATTGCAAAAGACCATATCTCACCAAATTTAGCACATAAAAGATATCATGTAAGAATTAGATTTAACCATCACACAATCTTATTCTTCTAATCTATAAACTCTCAACAGAATTTAGATCTTCCACTAAAATTAAGATTTTTTATGTCATTTTTAACATGCATATTACATGATATAAATAATCATATATATCAAATATATAATAGTAAAAATAAACTCATATAATTTTGCTAATAACTCGAAGGCATATAATTTCCCTTTTTTAAAGTTGTCATTATTCATAAGTAGTAAGACATATCATGCTCAAGTTAGGCATAGTGAATTTCACATAAATATACATAAAATATGTCATTAACAAATTATAACTAATATTAATCATGTAATTACACCTATTTGTATATAGCATATTAAAAATAGCATAATGCAATCATGTGATTGATATACATATTCATTACATGCCAATATATCATAAATTTAAAATTCATGATACGCCTTATACTTGATTATGATTCTTAGATACCATAATAATTTAATCTCAGTTCTCTAATCTATTTCATAATGGAATAGGGTTTTAAATTACAACACGGCTTCAGGTCGGTACAAGTGGCATCATGTCATGGACATCCTTTCGCCCTACTTTGTAAATATCTTTGACTCTTCGGAAACGTGGCAAGAGACAACCTCATGCATGCACCTGTTTTCCCACGTGGCAAGGGGCACAAAATCAAATGGTCATAGAACCTGCTCATCATGGCAGTTCGCCGGTCCTCTTGCTATTAATCACAAATTATAAATTTATTATATTTATTATAAAATAAATATTTTTACATTCTATTTAAGTAAAAAAAATAAAATAAAAATTAAATTATGCAATTAAACTCAGAAAAATATGTAATATAATTCATGATATAATTTATGAAATTATAAAAAATCAACTAAAGCAAGAAAATTGTTTAACACTAATAAAAAGAATTATAAATATTAATCTTGAAAAAAAGATGATTATGTAAAATTTAGTAGACAGAAATTAAAAAAATAATAATATAAATTAAATATACTTATAATTCCATAATGTGATGAAGAAGATTAAATATATATTCAAATCTTAATTTTCTTTCGATGTTAAAAAAATATAAATTAATTATTAAATTAATATTAAATATTACAAATAGAAACTTTTCATTAAAAATATCTTAAATTAAGCAAATGCTAGTACTTAAGTATTTCATAATTTTTATCTTAACCTTTTTAATTATATTATATATATAAATTACTAAAACTAAGAAAAAATCATTGAAATGTCTATGCAATGATGTATACTTAATTTTAGAAATATCTAAGTATTTAATTCAAATTTTATTTTTTAATAGATTTTCACAATTTATAGTATTTAATAGTTAATTTATATTTGTTTTAATATTTTAATATATATTTAATTTACCCAATTATAATTTAATATGTATTATAACTTATTCAATTCACATTAATAAATTTTTACATACATAAATATTAATAATTAAAGGAAATAAAAATAGGAAAGATATTATTAAGAAAAGAAAAATAATCCAAAATTCCCCTTTTTATTTTGTTGGAGAGAAAAAAATATTTTTATAATTTTTTTCTTTTTTCCTTAAAAGGAAAAAATGCTTATAATTATATAAAAAAAATTACTCCCAAATTTATTTTTTATTTTTTAAAAAAGAAAAATATTTATAATTTAAATATTATTTTATTTTTTATTTAAATAATATATAAGTAAAAATATACTTATCAATAAATATGGTAAATTTAAACATCACTTGAGTCTAATACTTATTTTTTTATTATTTTATTGGCTCTTTGTCATGCATATGGTAATAATGGCTTAAAAAAACTCAAAAAAAAAAAAAACAGAAAACTACTTTATGCAATTGCTTAAGCAATTTCCCTTTTTTTGTTTTTTTGAAAAAAGAAAAAGATCTCTAATGTGGCTTGATATCATTGGAAACCTTAGCAACTACCTTACTCCCCACGCAACAACTAGTGCTTGTGATTCCTACTTGCCTTCTTCCTAGTATGATTTAACTTTTATGTTCCAAAATTTCAATTTTTCATTGAAACTTTAGAAATTCAATTATCTTTTTATAAAGGTCATCTAAATGAGTATGATTAGGTGTTGGAAAACTTATATCAGGCACTACCAGTTTATATAACTTACTTCCAACGAAACTAAATATGTAAGAGATAATTGAGGTTTAAAGTTTTTAGTTTAAAAATTTTAATCATTAAATTGTTTCAACCCAAAGAGATTTAGGCCTCCAAATTTTGTAGAATTGTTCTACTACGCATAAAGTAGATTTAAGTGAAATTTCAAGCCTCAATAACCCTTCCACACGAAGTTGTTATTAACATATATTATTTTAAATTGTTTAAGAACAAACCTAAGAGTATGCATATTCCAATAAGAAACATGCAAGCAAGTTAGGAAATAACCCTTATATGCTCTTATACCAATGTTAGAAATTAAGTCCTTATGATATTATAACTCCTTATGAATTATCATTCCACACTACACAAGGATTTCTTAAATCAATACTCATTGAAAACAAATGGAACATTCTCCCTTGATTACTTCAAAGTGACAAATCTTTTATTGATAAGTACTATTTACACATTATACATGATATGTCCAATTTCACCTCTACAAGCAATTCTTGATTAAGATAATTTAGAGATAAGAACAAAGTATATCAATTCTTATATAAGATACCTAAGTGATCTCAAGTCTAAAGATCACTTGCACAACTATTACATAAGAAATTCCTCAATCACATAAGTAATATTTCATTTAGGAATTGTCATAATTGGTAAATTCAATGAATTTGATGTAAGACATATCACAAAAACTATTATCTATTGTCTTAAAAATTATATTCTAATTTTTATTTTATAATTTATTTATTTATTACAGTATGTTAATCTAATTAAGAATTTTAGTTAAATTATTTAGGAAGTATGTGAACCATTCAGGAATTTATTTCCTTTTTTTTGTTTTAAGTGTCTTCCTATTTAGTTAGATACTTTTTCCAATTAGTTATTAAATTTCTTCTCATTTAGGCTAAAGTATTTTTCCTAGTTAGATAGAGAATTTTAATTATAAATACATATTTAAGTCTATAAGATAAATCATCTTAGTATACTAGGATCCTAATATCCCAGTAAATTATCAGCGAACTTTAAGTTGTTATTTTATTTGGTAGATTCCATAAATTCTTTTAAAAGTTTAATTGAGTGTTGACCTTTGATATATTGTCTTATGAAGTTCAAAGTAACCTCTTAAACGATGATGATCATGAAAGGAAGATTTTATCTAAAGTGTCTTATTGGAATCATGATTACAATATATCTCACATTAAAGATTTTACTTGCAACCAATTTATTTGTAGATATGTTGTTGATTTCAAAGATATTTTTTTCTTTAATAGAGATTTATTAATCGAAGATATTCTAAGATAAGTAATAGAAATTAATGTCTATTTTAAATATAATAATGTTTATAAGACAGAGAAAATGACTATTACATATTTGAAACTCTGAGATGATGTAATTAATTGGTAGAATGATATTTAATATTATCAATTTAGATTTGGTAAGTATAAATTAATTTATAGATAAATATAAGAAATTTATTAGTATTGGAACTTTATGTTGATAATAAGTTTGATGGGAACTTAGATCTAGTTGAAAGATGATTGATGTTTTATTTTATTTTTATAAAAGTTATGAGTCCACTCTATAATAATATTGTTAGTCAAGTGCCAATTTTCGATGTGTGGTTGAGCAAATTAACTTCTTGCGCCTATGAAGATTCCAATCACAAGCACCAAGTGATCACTACTAACTCAGAAGATAAGCTAATAACTTACAAGTTTCAGAATTTCATTGATTATTTACCTCTTGTTCCAAATTTTTTTGATTTCATTCAAATTGAAAAATTTAGTCATAAGTCAATGATAGTTGTTGATATAATGAAGATTAATTTGGAAAAAGCGAGTGCAAGTAAAGACTTTGAAGAAATTGATGTTCATAATGTATTTCTTTCTATGCCAAGGAAGATGTTAGTTTTTTATTGTCAATTCAAGAGCGAGTTTCTTTTAAATGAAAGGGTTTGACATAAAACACGTTATGAAGATTATTCTTTGTCATCCTACACATTATGTAATAATTCTTATTTTGTAATTTATATATTTATTTCACAGTATGTTAGTCTAATTAAAAATTTTAATTAAATTATTTAGGAAATACATGAATTATTCAAGAATTTTTTTTAAGTGGTTTTCTAGTTAGTTAGATATTCTTTTAATTAGTTATTAAATTTCTTTTTATTTAGGTTAAGTATTTTTCTAATTAATTAAAGAGTTTTAATTATAAATACATATATAAGTTTAAGAGTTAAATCATTTGAATATCTTAGTATCCCAATATCTTAACATCTTAGTAATTTATCCACGAAGTTTAAGTTATTATTTTCTTTGATGGATTTTAAAAATGTTCTTAAAGATTCAATTAAATGTTGACCTTTAATATCTTCCTCTTTTTCACACTTTCGTTCTGCGTTAGAACATGTTTATCTAACAAGTATCCATATATTTATCCAAATATCTTTATACTCCAATCTATGAAATTAACTTTCATAAAAAGAAACATAACACATGTCAGTCTTATAACTCCATCAATATCTTATCTTGATGATGCATTAATTAAGAATATTTAGGAATAACACTTTAATATAATACATATTTCATAATAATAATCTCATTATAATTATCTTTACAAAGTATATTTATTTCCTTAATTTTATCTTTAAAATTTATCAATGATGATATTATGTACATAAATAATACTAAAAATAAGAATATTTTTAATTGATTAATAATATGCATGAAAATGTATTTAGAATAGTAACTAATACATTGACTATTAGAACATAAACTAATACCTAATAATTTGATTGTTAAATCCTAAGATAAATATTATTGTCAGTGTGTCAACATTAACTAGAAATTTTAATTAAAAGTAAAAAAAGGGTCAAAGTGATGTAATGTTAATATTAGTATAACGTCACTCGTATTAAAAAATAATTTTTCAAAAAATAATTTCAAACTTTTTTTCCAAAAACTATTAGATATGCAACTAAAATAATAAATATGCATAAAGTGATATAAAACACATAATGAGGTACAAAAATATCTAATGAGGTTTAATTGTTTTTTTCTTGTAAATTTTCTTGTCTTAGTTACACATCAAGTAATTTTAGGCAAAAAAAAAAAATTAAAAGAATTAAAACTTTATTTTTTATTAAGTGAGACCCACACTTTGGCTAGTTATATCCTCTCACCATAAACCTTTACCCTTCAATTAATTCTTCAAGCAAAGGGATGAATTTATTAATGGGTTAGTAACTTTTTGATTATTTAAATATAGGTCAATAAATTAAAAAAAAAGTCTAATCAAAATTAATATTGTTATAAAAAAAAGGGGCACAAATAGGTTAGTAACTTTCTAACATTAATTTGGTTGCTAAATGTTTAAATGACAACTACATAAAAGTTAATGTAATCAATTTAGCTTATCCTATTCAATTTTTAAAATCATGTAGCAAGTCAACTATTTTCCTGTCATGTAAGATTGCTCTTTCTCCCATCTCTCTCCTCTCCCACTTAATATTCTTTTTCTTTCAATTTCTCCTTTTGACCATGTAAATCCCATCTTTTCTCTCTTTATGTCCCTCTTCTTCTTGCTCATCTTAATAATCAATGTCCCTTCTTTTATCTTTTTCCTTCACAAAAAAAAAAAAAAAAACCTCACATTTTAATCTTGAATAAAAAATATCATTGAAGGGCAAGTAAATTGCCTCCTTCAATGGTAAGTGGAAGCATAACAATAGTGGTGACAAGTTTGGTTTGGTAAAGGTGGGTAGTAGAAAGAGTGTTAGAATCGAAAGTAGGGCTTTATTAAAAAATGAAAAATTACTTGAAATCGTGTATCTAATTTCAATCTCTTTAAGGAAAAAATTATCCTTACAATAATGTAATTAAGTTATAATGAATTCTCTTACAAAATAAAATAAAGCACACTTAACTATAATTTGCACTTAAATCAAGTCCTTAAGAAGTTTTTTTATTATCCAAAATTGTTTTACTAAGGAAAAACATTTTTTTATATATTCTCTCCTTTTGATTAAAAGAAGACCATCATATATATAGTTTAAGATTTATTTGGCTAAAAAACAAATTCCTAGTATTAATAGATATGATCTTATTAATATGTATTTTTAAAAAAGGAGATCTTTTTATAACTATCAAATAAACTAAGGGACATATCTAATTTTCATTTTAAAATGTTCTAAGAATCTCCCACTACTTTCAAAATATTTGAAATATAATGAATTCTCTATAATTCTAAAGGTCAAATGTATAAGTAAAAGTGTCTTATAAATTAAACCTCTATATAGTGAAAGGTGCATTACAATAAGTTTAAATAATATGGTAAATAACTTTTGAACTAATTATTCTCATTGATAGGTTGTAGAACCAATTTACACAAATAACTATGCAAAATTATACTTTTATTTTTAATTAATTAACACATTAAAGGTCATTATATCTGTATCCTTTTTATGAATATTTTAAAGTCATGCTAAAGGCCTATTGGAATGACTTAAGAATTTTATATTTATATAGACAGACTAAGCCTTTACTATAAAGTACCTTTTTAAGTCTATTAAGAGTTTTAAAAACTTATCCTTCCAATTTATTGTAAGTACTTAGTACTATGTAATCTTGGAATAAAAATAAAAATTAATTATATTGCTTTAATCACACTGATAATGTACTTTGACTTATTAAATTAAAGACTCGAAATTATATCAAATGTTGGGTTAAGGTTTCATCATAAGTGATTCGTATATATAAACATAAGACTAAATCCCTTTTAATGTCTTGTTCACCAAGACTTTTGTCAACCCTTTCAATTTTATACAACTAACTTTCCAAAAGTCATGTTTATTTAAAAAAATATAATTAACCACATAATTTTTAGTTAACAACTCAACTTTTCAATTGGAAAGGCATGAGTTCTAAACCCATTAGTCATGACTTTTTATTGTATAACAGCCCTTATTATAATAGTTAAGTTTGTTCACCAAGACTTTTGTCAACCCTTTCAATTTTATACAATTAACTTTCCAAAAGTCATGTTTATTTAAAAAAGTATAATTAACCACATAACTTTTAGTTAACAACTTAACCTTTCAATTGGAAAGGCATGAGTTCTAAACCCATTAGTCATAACTTTTTATTGTATAACAAACTTTATTATAACAGTTAAGTTTCTCTTTAAATGCATTTTTCAACTAAAGTTCAAACCCATGAGATATAACTTTTTAGTTATTAATTTCCAAGAGAAATTTATATAAATAAAATATTTGTAATATAACCACAAAAATAATTAGTCTAGTGGTTATGAGAATTTCTTAATATGTACTCATTTCTTGGGTTCCAAATCAAGTAGCCATAACATTCTACTTTATATGACATATCTAAATCTTAGTATAGTGTGAAGTTAGTGAACATAACAAAACAACGCTCTTGGCCCATTATGACTTTGGATTCATATTGCACCATTCCATTAGTTGCTTAAATTAACAAGTAATATTGTGTTCATTCATAGTCAACAAGAAGACTTTGTTTACATGGAAAGATAAGAAGATGCACTAGTTACTTTTTTTTTTTCTCTCATGGTTTCATTAATTATGTGGCTCTTCATTTACCAATTATTAACAATTACTTAAGACTTTTCATGCATAATTTTTCATGCAAGTTACACTAAACACCTATTTCCTTTTTAAGACCATAGGTCACATACATATATATATGAGTAAATTACTACCAATAATTACAATTGATTACTTGTTTAAGAGAACCTATGTTTTGAGTTGAAGGAAATAACTTTTGACATTTATATTAATAAATAATTAAGTACATCCTTTTATAACTTTTGACCAATGCAAAAGAATGTTCAATTTTTTTATTTAGCATTCTTGGTTTTACCTAAACACAACAGTCTCTTTAGTCATAAGAAATTTGTTAATTGCATATTGAAACTAAAGTTGAATTAGCTAAAGATTTAAGACCCTTTTTTCTAATTTATTTTTATCATAAATTAATAAAGTGGCTTTCTTTCTTAAATGTCATTGACCCTTAATCTAGGGAATTTACAATTCCTTTAGGTTAAACTACTTCTTTTGCAAACCACTTACACTTATATATATGTATTTATTATTTATTTATATCTATTATATATATAAGTTGTCTATAATGTACTGTAATTTCCTATAATGTCAATCCATACATAAAGTGTTGGCCTAACAGCCTTCTATGAGTTAAATATCTATTTATTAAAATGTAAATGTTGTTAGGTGAAATAAAAGAATTGATTCCTTTACATTTCCCTAAGTCATTCTAGTCATAATGCCTAACAAGCCTTTTCTATATGACTTTTTTTTTTTTAAAAAAAAAGGTGTGACAATCAAAGATGCCCATGTACAATACAATACCCAACAGTTGTATTTGGTCTAAGCAATTAAACACCTTGCTTGCCATATACTAATCAATGTTTGCCTAATAAGTTGTATGGACACATAACTGCTAAGCCAACCCTTTATGTCTGTATTTCTTTATCTGACTGACTAAAAGATATATATGCATGCGTCCTAAATTAATTACAAGCCACAACTTGGCCTAGTGGTTGTTACTTGCCACAATCTCCCCATTATAAGGGTTTGAAACAACCTTTTGCCTTATACATGAAAACTACATGACTTTTCATACACATAAAGCATTCTTAGGTGGCTACCTTGAATGCATAACCGTCAATTATTGTTCATATATGTGCCTTCCTTTCCTTGGGTGGTGGTTTAATTACCATGTTACTTAAACAATATGTAGACCTTTTTTTCCCTTTTTTTTTTTTTCATAAAGCCATAACATGCATTGATAAAGGAAGGTACAATCCCTTTAAAATCCCTTTTGCTCCATGCAAAGTGATTAGCCAAGCTAAAAAATGAATTTTGAAATTTTGAATTTTTATGCATCGATCATGATCCCAAATATAAACTATCAAATAATCTCGGAAAACAAAATTACATGGTGTATGCCATATGTAAAATATGATTATGTTTATGCATGAATAGTTGGACATAAAATATGAATATCATGGATTTTAAAACCTCATGTTCTACATAAATAGAAAGAAAACATATTTTGAACTTAAAGAATGTCTCTCTAGTGTCACCACATCGGAAGTCAATTCTCTTAATGTTCCCATCGTGAACAATTTTGAAATTTTGTCTTAGAAATGTTAGAACGGGAAGTAGGACTTTATTCAAAAATGAAAGAATACTTCAGACTGTGTATCTAATCTCACTCTCCTTAAAGCAAAATTTGTCCTTGAAATGGTGCAATTAAATTATCACAAATTATTTTATAGAATAAAATGAAATATATTTAAGTGTAATTTGTATTATTAAAATTAAACTCTTGAAAAGTTTATATAGTATTTAAAATTATTCTATAAAAAACAAATATTTTCTCCTTTTAATTAAAACAAACCACCATATATATAATGGCCAAAAAAGATATCTCTTAATATCAACATCTTTTTATAACTATCAAATAAATTATCAGTCATGTCTAATTTGTATTTTGTAAATATTCCAATAAAGAGGAACTGTGAGGTTCTTCAATTCTTCGAAGATGCTGTTGAGGTCGCCCAAAGCGAGAGCGATGATCATCATTTCGGTGGCATTTAATTTTAAATTTGAAAAAAAATAAAAGTATAATTAAATAAAAATAATATAAAGAAACAAATCTCTCTCCCCTTACTCTCTCTTGTCTCTCCCTTGCTCCATCTAAGAACCCAAAATCTTCTTCCTTTTGATTTTTGCTTTTGGTGTTTCTGCATCTCAAGTAATAGACCCAAGAACCCCATTTCTTCTTCTAGTCATTAAAAGGAGATCGAAGCTTAAATTCATAGTGTGATTTGGGTATTTAATCAAAATTTAAACTATGATGGTGATGGGTGTCTTTGTTGCTAGCACTCGACTCATCTTCTACGGAAGCAGAATCAAGGATGGTGGTGCCGACATCTTGTCATTGTCTTATTTAAACAAAAAGGAAACTTTTTATTTTCGGGCTTCTCTTTTCTTGCTTGCTGTTTATTGAAGTTGGTAATTACCATTCAACTCCAAACAAAAGGTTAAAATTCAATTTCTGCTCTTCATTGAGGATCCTATAAGCCCAATCCAGAAGAATCAAGCCTAAGTAGATGGCCCAGTCAATAATTGTTAGTTGCGATTAAATAAATAGTCATAGCACCACCTTAACTTAGGGTTCCAAATTCTGTTGCGAATGGTTTTCTTGTCCCATTTCATTTTGATTTAACTACCTAGATAGGAGTAGACCCCAGATGCTTTACAGCTAGTAGTAGGTATGCATGCATATATATATATATATATAGGAAGGAGAGAGTATAGTAGAGGCATGAACAGACTACAACTCCAAATTATCCCAATATTCTCCTTATAATAAATTCCTCCTCTTCCATTATCCTCTATTAGCCCCTGTTATTCTTAAAGCTTGATTATTTCAATAATCTTTTGCTTTCGTCCTTGACATTCGGTATTAGAGCACGGTACTCAATTTTAGCAAGAAGGCACTTTACTCCATGACCAAGAATACCCGTTTGAAGTCACTCGAGGAGCATGTGCACAAACATGATCAGCAACTCCAAACAATGATAGAGAAACTGCAGCCATTAAAATCAATCTAGGATAACATGTCTTACCAATTGTTGCTAGTTGATGACAAGGGTCAGTTCAAGTTGGAACCTCTAGATCACCATCCGGTCAAACGAAGGAACATGAGAGTGACTCAATTATTGGTGTAATTGGCAACTATGATGCCAGAAGAGTCTACTTGGGAGAACTTAACATTCATCCAAGCCCAATTTCCAAAATTCAATCCTTACCAACCTTGAGAACGTGGTTCCAGTTAAGGAGGGGGTATTGTCAGGATCTTGCAAGCCCAATCCAGAGGAATGAAACCCAAGTAGATGGCCCAGTCAATAAGGGTCAGTTACATTGAAATAGCCTTAACATCCTTGTATGGGATTCCAGACTCCGCTGCGAATGGTTTTTGCTGCATTTCATTTTAATATAATCGTCTAGATAGGAGTAGCTACTAGATACTTTTTAGTTAGTAGTATATACATAGAGAGAGTATTAATTAGTATTCTCTTCTCAATAAATTCCTCTGCTTCTCATCCTCTTCTTCCATTCTCCTCTGCTAGTCCTTGTTATTCTTAATTTTTCATTCCTTCAATAATCTTCTTCCTTCGCCCCAGACAAAAACCAACTGCTTCCTCCTTGACTTCACTAGAAAAGTCAAATTCATCCGAGTTTTTGACTCAACTTGACAGTTTGATAATGTTCTTAATCCTTGGTTTCTTGATTCCTAATTTCATATAGTATTAAATCTGCATGAAAAAAAAAGAAAGGACAATCAATTGACATCAGAAAGAGAAAGAAAAGAAAAGATTATGTGAGAAGAGAGAGAATACTGTGCAAGAGAGAGAAGAGACGGAAGGGGTTTGATGTGGCTAAGAAAAAGTCAAGCAATTTTAACTTATTAGGTGCCATTGAGATAAAAATAGGATATGTAGAAAAATTAGTTTTAAATTTTTATAAATTCTTACAATTGAATTTTAAATTTTTTTATATTTTTATTTAATTTTATTTTCTGAAAAAAGGTAGTTAAATTGTTACTAATTTTTATTTGGTTAATGTATAATTATTAATAGTTTTAACAACTTTTTGGCCAAAAAAAAACATCAATTTGGAATAGATTTAAAAATTTTAAAATTTAAATAAAAATATATAAAAATTTGAAATTAATTTTATATCTCTAAGATAAATTAATTATATCAATTTTCAAGTAAACGGTATCTTAATATTTAAGGGTCAAATTAGCATTTTAGAAGTTGTTAATTTATTTCTGTTTTTCTAAACTGAATTAATTTTAATTAAATTTTTTTCAATTATCAATCTAAATTTAAGAAATTAAAAAATTAATGACTGAATAATAAGCCTCTCCCAACTTCAACTTGTCCTTTTAGTTTGACTGTTACAATAACTAGACGCTTACTAACTTCAACTCCTCCTCCTGCGGTACCGTAGTAACAATGACAACAAGGAGATAAGTACACGTTCGGCTTTGCCCATAGTTAATTTGCTGGGGTGCCCGTGCCCTACCTTGACTGCACAGACATTTACATGGACTTAATTCACCGAGGACATCTGTCACATAAGGCACCCCCCCCGGGCTAATACAGAGGTATATCCCTTGGAAGATATTGTTAAATTTGAACTTTTATCTTAAAATTTTGAATTTTAATCCTAACAAGAGAGAGAAAATTTATAGAACATAAAAAGTACTTTTATCATATAACAAATCTCTTAATAATAAAAAATAATATATATATATATATATATATATATATTGTATTCCAGTCTTTCTTAATACGGTGGGTGTGATGGATGCTGCATGTAGGGATTTCGGTTAGTATTCCCCCTGCACATTAGATTACAGGGTTGATGGGAAGGGAATGATTACTACAGTTTTGTAACTCAAGTTTCTTTAAGATTTCCAATGCAAAAAAGAAAAAAGGAAGTGCATCTTCTAAGCGAGCAAAGTTTCTGTAACATTCTTATGCTCTACAACAACCTCAACAGATGAAAATAAATCCCCAAGCACTTTCTCCCGATCTCTGAATGTCATGCTCGGCCATGGTGGTTGTCTTAATAACTCGAGAGCTCAATGCCCCCATTTTTCTACAGCTCGGCCAGGGCATGCTTAAAAAATGGGTTCAAAGTATTAAGGTATACAAGCACACATGATTGCCTGGATAAGCATGACTCAGGCAACTGCATGTGTCTTTCAAAAAATAAAGCTAACTAAGCAATTGCGTGCTTCAAAACAATGGACTGTTTGTGGCTAACAATCTCAATGCTGTTAGGTGCTCGCTCGGTGTTTGTAAATTCTATTCTATTCCATATAGCCACTAAAAAATCTATGTCAGCAGCTAACCATATCTGGGGCATCCATTTCCGCTCAATCACCAGACACATAAGTCTTATCCTCATAATACCTTTTTTCACTTGCTCCCTTCTTCTCATTACGTTTCTGCACAAAGAAGACAAACTCATAAACCCCTGCATTCTGTCATTTCTAGCTGTGGACTGACTGAACACATAGAGCATCTTTAACTCTGTGTTACTTGGTTCAGTATGTCATATTGCAGAATACCAGTTATCCACCGGTCACATAAGCAAGATTCCTGATAGAACATTTACTCAAATTTCTTCAAAAAACATATGTAATAAAAGCAAGATATCCATGCACATGTACCTGATATGCTTCATGATTTGATACAATCCTCTTGATTATTGTGGTAGTTGTAACATCTAGTGGGCTATCCAAAACTTTGAATATACCCATACTGATGGGAACAGCATACGGATTAGATTTTTCCTGCAAGATAAAAACAAATCTCAAGGGAAGAAATGCATGTTGGCAGGATCGCAGTGAGTCACTGCATATTCAATGCCAGTAGATAAGTGCTTGTAATTACCTGTTTAAAGTCATCGCCCTCTGCTACCGTTCCATGAACAACCAAAGATATGTTAAAGGTTGTGACCTGCAAACACCAATAAATTGCACCAGAACAAACAGAAAGTTCGTGTTAAGGGATGCACCCTCATTGTATTGAGTGCCACACAGTTCACAAAAGTTGACAATTGCATGAAGAAAGAAACTATAAAACAAAAGGAGGGAAAAAACAAAAAAAAAAACATAACCGAAACAATTATCACAATATCCAATGTACATCTCAATCAATTTGAATAGTGACTAAGCAATCCGAGCATCCATTTTACACTCTTTTCCAACTTTTAGACCATAATTCCACACAATGGCAAGATAGATCATGAAGAAAATGATTAAGGCTAAACTTCAGTTCACAGATCACATCATCACAGATCACATCATGCATTGGAAAAAGTGAAAACAAAAGTGCAGATCCGAAATTCCAGTCCTGATAGTTGCTAGTCAAGCAATATGAATGCACCACTACAATGGGGCCAAATTCTGGACTGGCCTTTAAATCATTTTCTCTTTTCTCTTTTTCTGGGTTTCACAGGAATTCATCTATGTATTTGACTTTTTGCCTTTTGGTTTCTAAGAGGGAGAAGAGGAATATTGCTTGAAAGGCATTTAACCCTTATCCAATTAAAATTTCTTTTCCTACAGCATTTGCTTCAACATTATATTATCGCATTCCCTTGTAATGGGAGACACATCTTCCGTTAATCTTGAGGTCACAAAATAAATAGATCTCCCTGTATACTTGACTTTATTTAGAAAGCTTCAAAGTTCAAGCTAACAGTCAGTCCAGCAACCTGACAACATTTATTTTCTCTTTCCTTTTCGGGAGAAAAGGGTAAAGAAAAGGACAAGGAGAACACTGGCGAAGCTTCCCCATTTTCCTTGATCACATCCAGTAAAACTAAAAGACCAGGCCAGGCCAATCTTCTATAGATAGCAAAATGGTACTCTTAAGGCTAAAAAACAAACTGGTGCCATTAATAATAATGTCATCACTCCATCTTTTGTTATTTAAACAATTTGAAGGCACTACACTTCATGTTTGGTGATTTAAACAAGTTTATGAATACCCAGAGTAGCAAGAAAACTTTTAAGCTACAGAATTGGAACTTTAAGCAGGTTTAACAGCAAAAGAATGGAGCTTCTAAGATACAAAATGTGAGAAAACCTTCAATGACATACTTACCATGTCTCTGGAAACTTCCTGTGGAGCACCAATTATCACCTCATCAACATAGCGACAAGCCAAAACACTTAGACTCCTCTCATGAAGATTCATAATAGGCCGATGAGTGCCTCTTTTAGAGCTGCAGAATCAATTAGAGAACCAAACTACTACATTAATGAACTACTCAGCAGCTCAGCTGGTTTGGTTTAAAACCAAAATGTGGCAAACTTAGCTAATGTAGACGAAAGGATGACAAATTAAGGAAGATAATTTACATACAAACCAATATTAAGGAGATATGTGGCACCTATTTTTCCCTGTAACAGTGAGCCTACTAAATGCATTTAACATGTTATAAGTGGATTGACTGCATGGAATGCATGCATGATTTGGTTTGTAAGATCTGTTAGCAAGAATCACATTGCCCAAACTTGAAATGCACATAGTATCAAATCAACCTGATTTACGTAAAATGTAGAAGTTGAACCACAGATCTCCTAGCCAACAGAAAATAAAAATTTACAAATAATTATAAAAACAAATCGCTGAATTTTCGTGCATGCTGACTTTAGTCTAACTTTAAATAGCATCTTAGCCCAAGACAATGTCATTTCAACCATCAAAGGACCAAAATTGGGTTTAAGAAAAATCTGGGTAAACCGCAGATTTTTTGAATCACAAGGACCCTTTTGTAGCTTTCCATTCAACTCAGGAAAAAGGTTGTTAAAATCAAGCCAAATTTACAAACATGGTAGCAGATTCAATTTTCACATTTCTTTTGTCACATGCCTGTTCAACAACCTTTTTCAAAATTATAAGTTTTTTTATATAATTGCTGAGTATGAAGAACCATCAGAATCAAATCTCTAAATTGATTCAAACCTCATGGCAATGCCCTTACGGTGCATAGGATTGCATGTCCTAACTTAGAAGTTTGCAAGAAGATCTCCGTCATGGTTTGCTCTTCTGCTTTTATTTTTCCCTGCTCCCCTTTTTCTCCTTTCCTTTGATTTTTTTTTGGGGGGGGGGATTGCGGTTAAGAAACACAGACAATAAAAATAGGTGAATTTTCTTGTGCAACTATAGTCACCTATAAGCATTGACCAAAAACTAGCTGTAATGATTTCTCTCTCCTAGCTTTCTAACCTCTAACCAAAGGAGACAATTAAATCCAGAATAAACTTTCCTCCATCTAAAAGTACCATACAAATGCACATATTGCTTTGCCATGAGTAAATACATGGAAGCAGGGAAAACTAATGAAAAAGTCCAGACAAATGAAGAGTAGAACCTGACAGTCTGTTCATTGTGTATTCCAACAAGAAGAAAATCACCAAGCCCTCGAGCAACCCTGAGAATCTAAACAACACCAAACTATCACTTTATCGGTAATAAGATAATGGAGCACATCTCCATTCATTCCAATTTTCTCCCGTGCTTTCTTTTGATTTATCAAAAGCCATAATGCAACACCCCCAAATCTCTAGAGCTCTTAATAATGAGCACAGAAGCTTAAAGAAAAACATTTTATAGATGTCAACAACATTTTCTACAGGCCAATATGTTATGAATTTAGTCCTCAGCACAAAGTAAGAGGGTGTGAACCCTAAAATGTGACCTGTCTCAAAATCCATAAATATGTAAATATACAAAATTTACTGTAAAATACCTCAACATGACCAGCGTGAAAAAGATCAAATGCGCCATCTATATAAACTATGCGCGCATCTGCTCTGGGCCCCTTCAACCACAAATATAAGATTCCATTAAACAATGAAGAACCAAATGTAGAAACCAAAAAATTGTCATCTAGAAAACAG
Organism: Bruguiera hainesii; assembly: GCA_023213295.1. NCBI lineage: Eukaryota > Viridiplantae > Streptophyta > Magnoliopsida > Malpighiales > Rhizophoraceae > Bruguiera > Bruguiera hainesii. The sequence continues at coordinate 6,865,938 of JAHOYR010000011.1, read as the reverse complement.
AAACATAGTTGATACGGGTGAAAGGAACTATAAGCTCCAACAAGGTAGACTTCTGTTTTCTTGTTCTGTCCTTCTCTCCATGAGATAGAAAGGTGCTCAATTTTGTTGGATGTTAAAATGAAGTCTGCCACCTGCAAGCCTGGCTAGAGGCCAATTTGGCTAGAAAGTGCTATCAGGAAACTTATGTAGATCTGAAGACTGATTTGAGTCAAATAAATGCTGGCTGCCATTCCATCCAGTACCATTAATGTTGTTGCTAGCAGATTTCAATTGCAGGGGCACAACAATTTCACAGCAGCAAAGAACAAAAATTGAAAGCAAAGCTAGGAACAAAAACTAAGAAAGAAATTAAAAAAACCTAGTATTTGATAATACTTGACAGTGCAGATACCCTGCTGTTAGAGAACTGAACAATTCTGCGAGAAGTAGGAAGGAAATGAGAAACACGAGTTCCACTGCCCAATCCACCATCTTCAAACTTCGGACTGTGGCCATGACTGAACTGTCGTTGCAAGGAAGAATGGTTATGATTCTCACTTATCGATCTCTCCCGGGTACAAAGAAGCATGCGACCTGCCAATCACAAATTGTCAATTCATTCAATGCATACGAGAATCGAAACGATCAGATCATGTTGAATTCATTAATGTCCATATGAACAAATGTAAATCACATAAATTACAAAGGAAAATAAGCAGAGGGTGGCACCGATATGAATACGAATACGAATACGAAGAAGCAACGAGAAAAATCTAATCTAATGACATAAATGAATAAGTCAAAGATGATGATAACCATGGTAGTTAATACGAACCAACGATGTCGGTGGTGGAGACGCCTTCAGTGCGCTTAATCTGCTTGTAGCGACCAGCCTTCTTGGCGAGAGCATAAGCGTCGGTGCCATCGGGAAGGACGCAAGGGTCGTCCCCGTGAATGATATAATCAATGTCGTACTCGTCGAAAAGCTTCCTCATGAAATGCTCTGTGATAGCGTAAGGCGCGTCCGGGATTACCTCGTCCACCCACTTGACGGCGCTCACCATGATCATTCTCTCGTGGAGAGGGGTCACCGGCGGCCCTTTGTTCGCCGTGATCTCGGTGTCGCTCACGACCCCGACCACCAATTGATCCCCCAGCGCCCGCGCCTGGCGGAGGGCGTTGCAGTGCCCGTAGTGCATCATGTCGAAGCATCCGTCCATGTACACGCGAATCGGCCTCTTCTTCTTCCTCCAACGCTTCAAGTTCAGTTCTCCTCCGCTGCCCCTCAAATACAGTCCCAGCAGCGATGCCCCCACCGCCGCCACCAACCCGGTCGCCACAGTTTTCATCTTTCCCGGCTGCCCCCCGCCACCGGGATCCCCCATGGTAGACAGAAATGAACAATTTATGACCAATTCCAAGCCTGAGCCTCGTACCGTTCTTCCGTTCCTTTATTCCATTTTCTAAAGTTTCGTTCGCCAACCCCAGCAGATTTGGGTTACCCTTTTCCGTCTTCTATTCCATCCCATTCCTCTTCTCTTTCCTTCCCCACCCCCTCTCCTTTTTCTTACGAAATTTTATTTGTATAATAATAAAATATATATAAATAAAAAAATTTAAATTATAAATTTTTTCTAAAAAATTAAAAACCTAGATTTATTTTTTTTTAAAAAATTATTTTTTTATTTTTTAATCATGAATATTTAAATTATAAAATTTTAAATATATAAAAAAAATATTAATATAAATAAAATAAATTATATTACATGTTAAATTATAATTAAATAATTTTATTAAAATTTTAATTTTATTAAAATAATAATAATAATAAATAAATAAATTATTAAATTAATATTAACAATACATTCGGTAATAATTTGTAAAATAATTAAAATTTAAATTAAATAATTAGAAAATATATCAACAAATTTCTTTTTTAATTTTAAAAATATATATTTAAGTATAAATGATTACCATTCACTTTTATTCGTTGTGTTTTTTTTTCTCGATATAACAGTCTCTCGTAGGGTTTGCTAATAGACTAATTGCTCGGTAGAGTCGCGGGTTTGAAGACCATTGCACTGTCATCATTCACCAACTCGGCATAATATGAAAACTAGGTTTAAACCTCCAGCACTGGCTCCGAATATAAATTAATGAAATGACTCTATAGTCTCCGCACCCTTCTTCTTCTGTATTTTTGTCACTCTTTGTGTCATTTTGTCATAATTTATAATTTTTTTAATGATACACTGTGAATTTCTTAATAAATTCACATCAATGATAATTTTCCCATCACTCATTAAATGTATAATTTATTCGTATTTAATTTGTAACTTCTTTGTTAAAATATATATATATATATATTGTAACTTCTTTTCTTGTTTTTTCTTTTCTTAATAACTCTTTGAGTTATTTTCTTTGACTCCCCCTTTTCTTTTTCTAGGATCTCTGGCACAATTATTTTGGCAATAAAATTCTTAATAAATTTTCATAAAAAAATAATCACGTGATTATAATTGATTTTTTGAACAGTTATTGACTTATTTTGCAAATTTTCCTAATTTTGTTAGAATTTATAACAATTGCTATAATTTGTCCCCTTAGACTTCTCGATCATTAATAACCTTCTCCATCTCTGTCTGTCCTCTCTCTTGTGGCCTCTCACCCCCGTTAATTCTATTTCATCTATCCTCTCTACCTCTTCCTCTCTTGTTGTCTCTCTCTCTCTCTCTCTCTCTCTCTCTCATTTGCTTCACAAATCTTCCCATTCTTCAAACCTCGAGGATCTTTGAAAAGTCATGTACTTCCGGAACCGGATTGACCCACTTCTTGAAAACAGACACCAACAGGGCACAGCAGCAGAAAGCCAAGGCTCTCGTGTGGTTATTATTCTCGTAAAAAAAAAAGGGGGGGTAATTTAAATTTTTTTTATTTTATATTAAAAATAATTTTTTTATAATTTACTTCGTGGGAGATTTTTTAAAATAAGTTAATATAAATAATAAAAAATCAATCAATGTTGTGTATATTATTAAAATTACAATTTCTTTTTTATGATTTAAATAATGTAAAAGTATTATAATATTTAAAATTAAGTTATAATTTTATAGTTTTTATATATTGTGTTATTAACTTATATACTTGATAAATGTAATTATAAATGAGTGTAATAAGTTTACTTTTATGAAATTTTTGATGAAAAATTTATAGATAATACGTGAAAGATTTTAAAAAATGCAAAAAATTTATTACACAATTGTGAATATCCAAAAACATAATATAGAATTAAAAAATTAAAAGAAATACTAAATTAACTGATTAAAAATATTTAAATCAACTAAATTATAAATAGTATAAATTTAAATTTAAAAGAGTTAAAATCTTATTAATATAATTAAAATATTTAATAAATTAAAATTAAATAATAATATTCACTATTAAATAGAAATTTAATATAAGTGATTATATAAAAATAAAATATTTTTATATAAAAATTTGTTTTAAAGTTCCTTTTATCTTAAATAAGAATTTATACTTTTTGAAAATTATTATTTTAGTTTATAAATAAACACTTTCTTTTAAATTGTAAAATAGTTAGATAATTTTAGAAAAAATAAAAAATAAGAGTTTTCTCCTTTAATACTTTGAAAAACTAACTTTGGAAAACTAAAGAATTTATAAAGAAACTCCTTTTTTATAACATTTAACTTGACCTATTACTGTATAAGATTGGTATTAAGTTCCTAAATCATGATTTTCAAAAATTTCAGCATCAATTTTAACTAAAATATCTACCATTCTAATGAAAAAAAAAAAAATAATTTATATAAGTTTATAATGTTTAATAGTATTAAACAGTATAAATAAATTATAATTTATAAAAATTTTTATTTTATCATAATTTTGAATATTAAAATTTTCACCTTATATTCTTTTTTCACCAATAAAGAATAATTATATTTTCACCAAAACTCAATAAAACTCAATTATTAATGAAAGTGGAGAATATTAAAAATTTAAATATTTTAAAACTTTTTGTTTCACAATAAAAATAAAAATTTTATTTTATATATTTATAAAATAGTACTTGTCTATTTATTTTGTATTTTGTAAAAAAAAAAATCTCAAATAAAATTTTGGTCACTCAAATTCATACATGATATTTGTTTTTGACAAAATTATTCTTAAAAGATTCTAGTTTTGCACACTTGAGAGTTATAGTTTTTTGTTATCTTTTTTTATTCTATTTAAAAATTCTTTCTAACAATTGTTGACCCATCCTTAGCCTTTGCCACTCAATCTTCGGGCCCATCTGTCTTCAATTGAATTTTTTTTGTTAGAAACCAGAAAAATCAGATCAGGCAAAGACAGTGAAGGAGGTCACGCTAAGTTACTTAGAGGCTTTGATTCCATTACTCGCTCTGTTTCTCACCTCTCTAAAATCTGGACGACGCTCTTCAAGTATAAGAAAATCAAAGCTCGTCTTTTTAATCTTTTAAAAGCTTTCTGTTGCCAAAATTGTTAAAATGATAGCATCATGAACAAATTGTTGTTAATTTCAAGGTTTAATTGGGTTCATGTAGCTCGATTGAGGAGAATAATTTTTCATCTTAAATTATGCTCACAGGCTTTTATATATATATATATATATATATATATACCAACATACTGATCATTTTTGCAGTATTTCTATGTTAATTTGTTAATTAATTAATAAAAATCAAAATAAAAATTGCACATAGTGTGAGTAAAGTGGCTAGTTTTATTAATTTCTATTGATGCATAAACTGACCTAATGAGCTGTCCCGACTAAAAAGAAAATAAAGTTAAAATATGCAAGTATATACACAAAATAAGACAACAAAAACAAAAATTAATTATAAAAGAATTAATAATTAAAAAAAAGGTTTAACCTGTTTTGTAATATAAGGTGGTAAAACTTAATTCAACTCAATCTAATTCTAAGGGTAACATTTATTTCAATTTATTTAGTACTTGCATCCTAAGAATGAACCTTCTTTTAGTTTATAGATTGGGAAATAAAAGGATTAGATTAAAAATGTGTTTAATAAAAACTCTTTTAAACCATATAATGAATTACATTGAATCTCATCAATTTTTCGTTTATTTGTTAGGCACTAGAAATTAGAGCAACTACATTGAATTCCAAAACTAGAGAAGATATAGAAGTAAATTATTCCCCTAAAGATATCGAACGTCTAGAATTCGATTTCTTTTCATGTTTGCCATGAAGAATAACATAGCAAGAAACTATCGGTGTGACAGGCAAAACTGGATCTTCTCCCTCTTTTTTCTGTCGCAGGATTGGTCTCTTTTCGCATGGTGATTTGTACAACCTTGAACTCCAGTGTAATGAAATTCTTCTTTCTTTGTTATTTGTGTCGACCATATGATTCTCTTGCGTTTTGAGCCGGTGATGCTGAACTTTTTCAGCATGCCTATCCGCACCTCTCGGTAACAAAAATGAATTCACCGAAGGTAGAAATAAATCAACAATTATATATATTATTTTCCCCTAAACTTACATGTTGACTTGAATAACTCATTAAACAAAATCTTCCAATTGATCTCATGTTCATGTATGATTCAAATCTCCAACTCCATCTCATGAAATTTTCATCCGATAAATACTCTACAAGCCTAAACTGATCCCTTAATGAACCGGATGACAAAACCATTGACTTTTACATACCTGCTTACTGCTGTGGAATCACTTGTGTGCAAAACATGAGCTCAAAGCCAGAAAAGATGGGTAATCAACCTGGATGTGCTAGCTAATTTTAGATAGCAAAGGACAGCAACAATCCTGGTTACAAATTGTCGTTAATTCTTCTGAGCACATTTTCCTCCCGACCAATATGGCTGATCAGCATCTTGTTTGAGTACTTAATCATAAGCAGGCATGTAAATGCAGATATACTTGGATTTGTGACATCAATATCTGTCATGACCAGGTATCAGCCAATCTGCTTGCATAACTGCAGAATGTACAGCATTCATATCCACATGCCACAAATCCAGTGGGAAGGCCACAGAGATGTAGATGGCTGGACTAGAAATACAAATTTTCTTTATGATGTTAGCATCTAAGTGAAGCCATATGCTCGCTTGGCAGAATCTAGAGTGTTAGACAAGAGCATAGATATTGTCATGGGACCAACTCCTCCTGGCACAGGGGTAATGGCTGATGCAACCTGCACTGCCTCTTCGAAGCAAACATCTCCTATGAGACGGTAACCATGCTCACAACTAGGGTCCTGCCAAACATGTGTAGTTTAATTAGCATGTGAATCACCTCTCACTTAATCCCAACCTAAAGGGGTGTCCCAGTGCACAAAACTCTCACATTTGTGGGGTCTGGAGAAATGTAAGATATACAGTCTTACATTTATTTTTGTAAAGAGAATGTCTTCATGATTTAAACCCATAACTACCAGGTCAGAATAGAGTAACATTTACTTTTACACTAGGACTCGCCCTTCTCTTCACCCCAAACCCAAAAGAGGATAAATTGTTGAAATGCATGTCCCTTAATAGTCTAACCCTAAAGAACTAACAAAATTGGTGAAATCCTTGATATGTTCACCTGTCAGTATAGTTTTGTTTTTCCTACAATTTTGGTTGGATTATTAGGGACATATGAAATCCTTTGACAGGATGCATACCTCCACTGGACAAGTTCCCACATCAATAACAACTGCACCAGGCTTTAACCAGTCACCACGGACCAGATTGGGCACACCGACTGCAGTGACCACAATGTCAGCTTCACTAGTGATCTGCTGAGGGTTCCTTGTGAATGGATGCACAATGCTGACGGTTGCATGGTGCCTCTGCCCAACGTAGAATTGAAATAACAAATTAATCCAATTGCAAAAGAATAAATGCATTTTCCTGGCTGTCTTTTTTACTTTTTGGCTATTGGTGCAAACAAGGAGCTACCTGCAATAACAAGGATGTGGGCAATCCAACAATGTTGCTTCTCCCAATTACCACAGCATTCTTCCCCATGATGTCCACGCCAGCCCTCATCAACAATTCAATGCAACCCTTTGGAGTGCATGAGACAAACAATGGTTCCCGTCCTCGCATGGCAAGATTTCCCATATTTAGTGGATGGAAGCCATCAACGTCTTTCTCTAGACTCAGCGCACTCAAAATCTTCTCCTCATCCAAATGCTGTGCCAGACATTTTTAGGTTATCCATGAGAAGCCAACTTCTCAAATAGTCTTGCATCAAATCCATTCCCATATAATAGTAAAGCAAATAACAAAGTCAAAACCATCTTCTGCAGTTTTGAGTGGGTAAGCAGTCAACTTAAATTTCTAAAAGATTTAGGCAAGATGGCACATGGGTGGGTCCAATCATCATGTAAATGCATACAATAATGAAAAAAAAAAAAAAAAGAAAAGCGTAATCAAGCAAAGGCCTTCGAAAGAAATGATCCTTTTTAAGTGTCCCGGCTTCAAAAACAAGTGGGAGATTTGGATAGGTGGCTTCAAAAAATGAGGTACAAGTACTTGCTGTCTTTACCCACTTTTTTCTTTGTGAGTGCAGCAGATGCCGGTTGTTATGTCTCATAGAACCGGGTTCTATTTTAGATTTTCTCAATGGGAGCCCACTTCTTCTTTTTCTTTTTTCTTTTTTCTTTTTTTTTTCTCGCATTTGATATTGAGTTGAATTTGAGTCTTACATTAGAAAATCCATAACCTTTAGCGTTCGTAAATGATAAAAAAAAAAAAAAAAAACAACAACAGGGGAATGGATGTAACATGGATATGGAAATTACTTGGGGAAGAGGAAGCTGCACAAGAATACCGTGAACGGATGGATCGTCATTAAAACTCAACAAATCATTAAGAACAGCGCCTTCTGTGCAATCATTGGGCAATTCAGCAAGGAGAGACTTAATTCCAGCTTCTTCGCAAGCTTTAATCTTGTTGCGGACATAAGTTTGAGAGTCCCTTCGCTGGCCTACCAAAATTACAGCCAAGCCCGGGACTTGCCCAATGGTTTCCTTCATCCTGCTTACTTCGTCGGCTATTGCGAACCTAATATCCTCCGCAATCGACTTGCCATCAATTATAATGGCCTCCTGCTGCTCACTGTCTGTTGAATGAGCCAGATTCGAAAAACTTTAAGCATAAAAGTTGAATAATCAAATCAGATACTAATTAAGAAGAGAATGAAATATAATGGAAAATGCAAAGAAACGTGAAAAAAGGAACTCACGAAAGCTTGGGAAAGGAGAGGGAGGAGGAGGACGACGATTGGGAAGCCAAATGTCGGGGAGATCGAGAGAGATGAGAGATGAAGGAGACTTGAGAATCTGTGTACTTAAACCTCTTCTTCTTATCGTCGTCGTCGTCGCCGTCGCTGGTTTCCTCTGCTGCCAGTGCCAGGCTGCCGCTGCCGCTGCCACTATTCCATTCACCGTCTTCCTCCTGCCCCACACCATTATCGTCGGCGGAGCGTGGTCAATCGCCTCGTCACTATAAACATACCGTTCGGTCCCCCCCACCTTTTTTTTACTTTTCCTGTTTATAAATTGCGTATTTCTTTTTTCTTTTTCACCCGATGACTTACCGTAATTCTCTGAAGTTTTTGGTACCAAAAAAATAAAAAAAAGTTTTTAATTATCAAACTTAAATGTTTTCAAAATACCTTATAACTCCCAGTTTTTAATATCCTTCCACCCTTCGAATAAAAAAAAAAGTCCACAAAAATAACAAAGTTTTCATTTTTTTAATAAAGACTTTATTCTTTTAATAAAGTAATTATTTTAACAATTGCTAGACAATACAAGGAGTGATATAATTTTTTTTAATTAAAAAAATATATCCAATAAAAGTTAAAACCAACTTAATTTGCTAAAAACACAAAAATCATAGTAAACTAGCCTAGAGTTTGCGCCACGGGCTGTAAACTAGGTTTATTAATATTTATAAAATTTAAATTATAAATTTATTAAGTTTTTAAATTATTATAAAATATTATTAAACTAAATATAATAAATAAATAATAATAATATATAATATTATTTTTTTAAAATTTATATTATTTTATTTCATTATATTACATACTACAAAATCTATATACTCACTCTTTTTTTTTCCTTATCATCACCTTTATTTTTTTTAACAAAAATTAACATAATTATTCTTATTTTCTTAAGAATAATTTTGAAAATTTATAATTTATTTTGCTACTATTTTTTTACACATTATGTATTTTTCTGAGAACTCTTACTAAAAACAACATAAGATCCCTTTATGCCCTCAACTTTTTTTTTAATTTTTTATTTTGCATTCTTTTCTTCTTTTTGACTTTTACTAAGTAGTGAAAACTCTCCTTAATCTCTCTATTGTTTGTTTTGCTTTCCTTTTTCCTTTAAGGCTTTTGTTATTGTCAATTATTACATCTTGATTTTAGGTGGGACTCTTACTGTTTCTATTATTTAAATTGTCAAAATTTAGAGACTTGTTATAACTTGTACTCCCTATTGATTTCTTAGTTAGAAGTTAAACCTTGAGACTTTTGTTAGGGACATTTTAACACAATTCAATATAGTTTGTTACATAGTCAATATCAAAATTACTAAGATCAACATTGAGTAATTGTGTAAAAGCATTACCAATAATGAAATAATCTTTTTCTTTAGTTTTAATAACTAATGACAACTTATAAGGTAAGGGCATATCAATAACATCTTATTTTAGAAAGAAATGAAAAGTCCCTCTTTTCTTCGTCAACTTTCCTTAATAGGTTCACATCACTTTCAATTTGAAACCCATTAGTTGTTCTCCTAATGAAGCCTTTGTTATTAATGTCAAACAAAGACTTATATAACTTTATTATATCCATAAAAGTTGTATAGTTCTTTATAAAGTATCTATTGTCTCTTTTATGTCTCATAATAGACCACAAAATAATCATTATGGCTTTTAATGCTTGAGACTAATAAAACCATAATTTAATTAATTAAAAACTAATTATAATATTATAAACAAACTTTGAACTAAATAAATAAAACAAAAAGAAGTTAAGAATATTGAATTCATATTAAAGAATTTGTTGTGGTCCTAATTATTCAAATAAAAAATCAATGGAGTTTAAAAAATGGCAAGATCAATAACAACTAGAATGAACTAGTATTGCTAAACCCTAAAAAAATGCTTTTATATGGCTTTGAACATTATAAACAAACAAAACTTTGTGAAACCCTAGCAAAATTCTCAATCTAAATGTCTTTGAAAATAACTTAGCAAACTCTAAAATGAACCTTCAAACAAAAATAAATTAATAGTAGACATAAAAAAAAACAATATCTAATATAAGTAAAACATGATTTTACATACAAAATTTTGATTGATAAGGAAAAAATTTGATGATGGAAAGTGATTTCGAAAAAGTGGATTAAGAGTTTAAAGAGAGAGAGGGTGAGAGAAAAAAGAGTGTCTTATGTTGTGTTTTACAAATGAGGATTACAAGCTTTTAATATATACAAGGATATTAAGGTCATTTCATATTTTCCATTTAGATTGATTGAGTTTGTTAGTCCTAAGATGTAAAATGTAATTTTTAGAAATCTAAAGTGCAAAATGTAATTATGCCTTAAACTTATAATGCAAATAGTAATTTTCCTTTTACTACAAACCATAACACTAATGGTGATACAGTTGAATTTTTCTCACAAAATCAAAATGAGAGTAAGTAATACGAATATACTTGTTTTGTTACTTATTCTTATCCTTCTCATATATAATATGTAAGAAATATTGTTTTATCTTATATTCTTCTTCTTTTTCTCTCTTTCTCCTTTTCTTTCTATGTTTTCTTTTTTTATTTTTTTCTATGAGTTATGCAATTAAGGTCTTCCCTAAGCCTTCTTATGATTTAAACATAAACATTTATCATATATATATATATATATATATATATATATATATATATATATATATATTTATTGGCATATATGAAGAGAGAATTGGTGATAGGAAAATTAGACTTTATGTTATAGGACATATTCATTTTTTATTTGTTACCATTTATAGCTATGTTATTGTTGGGTTCTAAAAAACTTTGGTGTTTAGTATACTACTTGGTTTTTTTCCTATCAAAAAGTGATAAAAAAGAGCTTAGATCATGCCATTTTGTAATCACATTCCCTTTTTGAATCTCCTGATTTTACTTTTTTTAGTCTTGAAGAGATGAGATAAAGAGGAGAATGAAAATGTAAAGGATTTAGGAAAAACTGAGCTAATCCAATTGTAATGGACCATGACCAAATTAAATGAAAGCCAATTGAAATGCATAGATAAAATGTATGGTAAAAATTGAGATGAAATGGATCAAACTTTGGACTAGTCAAGGTTGATCACAAAACAAGATTACTAATGTGGTTGAGCATGTGCCATTGAAAAATGTGCCTCTCACATAACATAGTTATAATTTTTTATAAGAGACCTTTTGTTTTAGAATATGAGAAAGGATGTTGATAGGTGGATAAAGGAGAGAGAGAAAAAGAAAGAGAGAGAGAGAGAGAGAAGGGACAAAAAGGGGGAGAGATTTGATGGCGTAATATTGGAATAAGTCCAAAAATTTTTGAATATGTGCAATATAAATACCCCTTTCAACTTTTTATTATTTAAAGTATTATGCCCCATAACACTTGTAAATTTTTATTTTGTTTTTTTTCTTATTTTTTGTTTCTTTTATTACCTAAGCTTTGCTTTAAGGTTTGAAATCTCTCTTATCCTTTTTTCCTTGGAGTTCTTTTAGGAAGATATGCAAAATAAATACAAAATAGACATCAATCATCATTACTATTAGTTATAAT
>JAHOYR010000011.1:6805255-6853695 GCA_023213295.1 Bruguiera hainesii | reverse complement strand
ATATAATAATTAACGCAAATTGATAATCTTGATATATTGATATTTATTTCATATCTATTTTATATATTTTCTTAACTTTTTTGGTTTCTTAAAGTTTTCTCTTTCTATTTATTTTAGTTACTCTATTATAACATTTTACACTTTGCACCTTTGGATATTTATAATCCTCCAATACCTTTGAATCATATCCTCTTTTATAAGTGTCAGAGTCAAACAAGTCCAAATGATATATCATTTCCTCCAAGTGGTTAAAAGGTATATTGCATATTTTGCATTACTCAATTCAATAACTTTTGGTTTTTGGCTTTTTAATTGAGTTAAAGATACTAATACTTTGTTTAGATTTAAAGTGATATATGAAAAAAAATTATGAGAAAGAAAATAAAAAGAATGAAAATGATAAATTAGTTGTTTAAATAAATTAAAAGTAATTGAGAAAGAAAATTAATATAAAGTAAAATTTTTTGTTTGGATGTAACAGGAAAGTAGAGAGATAAAAAAATAATGCTTATAAAATGACAATTATGCCTTAAGGTAAAAATTGATGGATGACATTTTTTTGTGTTATTTTGTGGGAAGGTAAGTTTTTAATAAAAAATTTTATTTTCATACTAATTATTAAAATAATTTTTTTTTGGTATTTTTAATGCTTTTTGATTTACACTTAATTGTTTGTCTAGTATTTTAATGTGAAAAATATTTTATTAGGCCTTAAGACAAAATATTTCTCAAATAAGAGCACATGGGATTTGCACATCGAGTGTTAAATAAGGATATTTTAGTAAATTAATAATCAAAATTTCTTTCTATTGTACATTTTCCTTTCTTTTCTCACCAATTTTGTGAGAAAGGAAAGTAATGGGTTCCACAATTATTTTTCCTCTCAATTTTTAAGGCTTTTTTTTCTTTTCTTAACCTATTATTGAACACAAAAAGACCATTTTCTCATCTATTTTTCTTTCTAATAAATTTCTTTTTAACATCTTTCTTATAGAATAAACATAATCTAAGAGCTTATATTAAATGTGATGTGAGGGTCCATCACCTTATGTGTATACAAATTTTTTGTGCAAGTATTCCTAAAATTCTTCTTGTCATGTCCTTTAAAATAAACATTATCAACTTAGAAAAAGGTGCAAAGGAATAAAAATTAATTATTATAAGTAAGCACAAACATTTTTTTTTCTATAACTTAAGAAAAATTTAGTTATTAATTATATATTTTAGTTGTTTTTTAAGTAAAAGAGAGCTAAACACCCTTTAAAATACAAGCCTTTGATATTTTTGTCAGGTTTAATATAAAAAAAAAATTTGTACAAAAATAACAAATATATAATGACATTTAAAAATTCACAATTTGGGTTCTTTAGGAATTTTTTGTAATAACTTTACAATGACCTTAAACTGAATAGATGAAAACCATTATAATTGGTAACGTAGTGTGATGATATGATGATGATGTTGATTTAGATTAAACCAAAATGTCAAGTAGGATCCATAAGTAATAGAGAGGCTATTATTCCAAAAAGACTTTAGGTCTAACCCAATTGATATTTTTTAATTACAATCATAAAATGAAAATTTCAAAATAGAAAAATCAATTTTAGTTAAACTAAGTCAAAAAATTAAAAGTCAAACTCTATATACTTTCTTTATACCAAAGGCTAATACTACTAGTAATAACACTTATTATTAACAATAATAGTGTAAAGGATGACTTTGTTATTGGTGGGTGTGACCCTAATCAAATCCAAATTCTTAAAGAAAATCACAAACCTTAACTCAATCTTTTCAATTTCGTACAACTTTCCATACTTAAAAAACAAAAGCAGTTATCATCTTGGTGTTTATTTGTCCAATTCATTAGCCAATCAAAGATTATATGAAGGGAGGTGGTGGACCTATGAGTAAAACAGACAAGGGAAAGGACATAGTAAGAGTGGCTAATGACTTTGAATACATAAGCTTCCAAGTTATGAAGGTTACTAGAGATAAATGTGATAAGATTGAAGTCTTAGAAGCTTAATTCTAAAGTGGCGATGCAACAAAAGATGAAGAAAAGGACAAAAAACAAGGCTAGATAAGCCATCTTTCCTTTCCCTTTATAGATTGTTTGATTAATAGTTGATATTAATTGTTTTGGTTTTGGGTGATTGTTATTAATTAATTTGGTGGGTGGAAGCATTTAAGGTTTGGTTTTTAAAGGTGTCTTAAACATGCTTTATACGTGAAAATTAATGATTTTGATAATATCTTATTAGTATATATAGATATATATATATATATATATATATATTGATAACTTGATCTTTATAAGTAACGATCTCATAATGATTAAAGATTTTAATAAGTTTAAGCTATGTGAATTTATAATAATAGATTTAGATCCTATGTCTTATTTTTTTAGCATTAAAGTGATTCCAGTTAATGATAAAATTTTTATTTGTTAAAAGAGATATACTATTGACCTTTAAAAAAGTTTTGAATGTATGATTGCAATCTTGTAATAACTTCTATAGAAATTAGTATTAAGTTGTTTAAAGAAAGTAATGAAGTACCTATTAATTCTACATTTTTTAAACAAATAGTTAGAAATTTGAAATATTTTACATATATGAGACCTAATAAATCTTATGGAATTAGTTTGATTAATAAATTTTTAAGTATGCACCACTCTTATATGCAATGATGCATAAAAAGAACTTATGACCATACTTTACTTATTTTTCATTTAAAAATTATACTCATAATCTATTTTGACATTAGTTAAAGTAGAGATATAAATAATTATTACTATTTTAACTTTAGAATTACTATTTGTTTGTAATTATTTAATAAATAATTTATTATTACATTTTTAACTAATGAAACAAAGTATATAATTATATCTTTAAGTGTTTATCAAGTTATTTGATTTTGTAATTCATTAAATAAGACATATATTCTAATTGAAGGTCCTATAAAGATATTATTGATAATATTTTTGTAATTAATTTAATCAAAAATATAATGATATACAAAATAAGTAAATATATTAATATTTATTTTTAATTTTTGAGGAATTAAGTTGATAACAAAATTAAATTATCATATTACAAATATAAAGATCAAATAAGTAATATTTTTATAAAGTCACCAAAATATAAAGTGTTTGTTAAAATAAAAAAAATGTTAATATTAAGAATATTACTAATTTAGAATTAACAAAAAATATTATAATTAATTTAAATTAAAAATTAATTAAAATTTTAATAAAAATAAAATTAGTTGAATTTAATTTAATATAATTTTATCATTTAAGTAGAATTATATATTTATTATTATAAAATGATATAATTTGTATATTATTAGATATATATTTTTTTTAATTATTGAGTAATTTTTTTAAATTAATAAAATTATAAATATTTATATAATTATCTAATAAAAGTAACCGTCAACCGATAAGCGATGATAGAGATGAACAAGAGTACCGCTAGCGAGAGTAAGATGGGAAGCGAGGTTTATTCTTTCTCCCCGCCCTCTCCTCGTCAACAACCGAGCTAGCCAAGTAGCCGCCAGCCATCTGTGGCTTCTCCGGTCTTCCCTTGTTCTCTCCCGAGAGAGAAAGAATAAACCGTACCACCACCAATGACTTTTCTCTGCCAGTGATCAGTGCCCCAGCTGTATCTTCCAGCTCCATGGACGACAGCTCGGCTACAGCATGGATCACCAGCATCATAAAAGACCTTATCCACGGCTCCAGCGTTGTCTCCATTCCTCAACTAGTCCAGAATGTGAGGATGATTATCTATCCTTGCAATCCCAGTCTCGCATCCCTCCTCGAATACAAGCTCCACGCCCCAACGAATCTAATCCCGCCCAGTTACTTGCCGCTAGTGGATAGGAGAAGAAAGGAAGCCAGCAGTTGCAACGCTTGTGCCTCATTACCAAAAGCTCTATAATCAAGGCCAAGGGCCAAGCTCTTCTATTGGCCTTGCACTGAATCCTAAAAATGTTGCCTCTAATTACTTACCTTTGCCAGGTTCAGCTGAGTCTGCCATTGCTCTTACCTCTACCCATCCCCACATCGCTAATCACTACCCGCGAGGCAGACCAATTATAATATCACCAATTTGTCAAGGGAATACCCAACAATTTGTTCATCATCATATTCATGATCAGCAGCAACACCACCGGCAAGAAAAAAGTCTTTCTGCTTCGGCTGCTGCAGTTGAAGCCTTGGCTGATACTACCACAGGCACAGACTCGGTAGCTGCTGCTGCTGATACTACTGCTACTAGCGGCTAGTATGAGCAGAGAAAAGAAGGAAGAGACTTGACAGCAGAAGAGAGACGAAGAAGGTTTGCACCTCCTGACTTTACTCCTCGAATGCGCAAAGGCAGTCCCCTCCGATAACTTTGAGGAAGCGAACAAATTACTACTCAAAATCTCCGAGCTTTCCACGCCTTTCGGAACATCAGCGCAGCAAGTGGGCGTACTTTCCAGAGGCCATGTCCACAAGGCTAGTGAACTCATACTTGGGCATCTACGCCATGCTGCCACCTTCCTTGGTGCCCCACAACCAAGCCCAAAGGATGGCCTCCGCTTTGCAGGTTTCAACGGAATCAGCTCCTTTGTCAAGCTCTCGCATTTCACTGATAATCAGGCCATCGAAGAAGCTTTCAAGAGGGAAGAGAGAGTGCACATAATAGATCTGGACATCGTGCAAGGGTTGCAGTGGTACGGCCTCTTTGACATCCGAGCGTTGAGGCCCGGAGGACCGTCGTTCGTGCGTCTAGCTGGGCTTGGAATCTGAATTGAGACTCTGGAGGCCACAGGCAAGCATTTGTCCGACTTCGCCCCAAAACTGCGTCGTCCGTTCGAGTTCTTTCCGGCGACTGACAAAGTAGGAAACTTGGAGCCGGGGAGGCTCAGTATAAGTAAGAGAGAGGCTATCGCCGTCCACTGGTTGCAACACTCTCTATGATGTTACTGGTTCAGATACCAATGCAAAGTTTGACACTCTTGCCAATGCATACATACATATATATGCACATTGCTAGCTAGTAATGATACTCTCTTTGATTCTTATTGCAGGCAATTAATACATAAGATCCCATAATAAAGTCACATATCTTATCTTTACTTTAGGTACTTCCAACTTCATTTTTCGTTTCCATGTTCTAAAGAGCCGTAGCACATATCTAGAACATAATTAGCCACAACAGTGATAATATATTATACATCTACCTAGTTTCCCTGTTCAATCCCATGATTTAATGGCAGATTTATACAGTTTCTTGATTATAATAGAAGCTAGTGAGTGCAAGTAAGGAAAATGTGTTCCACAATTGACCAATCTAAGATAAAAAAAAAAAAAAAAACAAACAGAGAATCTTTGCTTTTGATTTGATTCTCAGTGAACTTCCTTGAAATTAATATTTAAAAAAATTTACAAATATATATATAATTATTACTGTGTCCACCGTTATCTACAATTAAGATTTGTTAAAATGTCAATTCAAATTATATGATCTTATGATTTCATGATTGTACATAAAATTAATAGATCAAATCACTTTATGATTTCTTTGAAGTAGGCTATTAATAAAATATTAATTCAAATTGTAACATTGATATGATTCTCATTTTTTTTAATGAATTTTGAATTTTTATTTTTTAGACTAAAATATATTATAAATTTAACAATATAATAATTTTTTACTTGTACTCTTAAATTATTCCCTACTGTTTTGTACATTTTTTTTAATGTTTAATGTCAAAGAAAAGTTAGTTTTTAAGATTTTAAAATTCATATGCATTAATGATAAAAAAAATTAAAATCTATTGTTATTTACAATTGAATACTAAATACTGATAAATAAATAGTTTGATAAAGAAAAAAAATTTTAATTTATAAAAATTATTCTTTGATGACCATAAAGAAAAAAGAATTTTTTTTTCATATATGAAAATAGAATTATTATGATTTTATTATTATTATTATTAAGTCGATATATATAAAATACTTAATTTTGAGTTATATATTTTAATGTTAGCTAATTTTTATTTTTTTCTACATTTTTAGTAAAATCTTATAATTAGTCGATGCAATTGTACAATCGAATCCTTAACATCTCAAATTTGGCTACAATTAATAAAAAAAAAAAAATTAGAAGCACTCGAAAGTTGAGTCCCTATTCTTCTTTTGGATAGATTAAGTCAAATTGAAATGCTCACTCTCATTTGCTAACCAATGTATTAATTGACTTTAGTTGGAAATATTTATGCGAGAAAATCTATTTCTGACTTCTTTTTTTTAATGAGTCAAAATAATTTTATATAAAAAATATTCATTATTGCTTTTTATTTGTTTATTTTAAATTATTTTGACTTACATAAAATAACAAACAGCTAATTATGTATGTATGTTAAATATATATGTTGCACTGGCAGATTGGCACCAAAGCGGTAACGGGACCTGAGTCACACGGGATCGTTCTTGGGAAGGTTCGTGGAGGCCATGCACTACTACTCGGCGCTATTTGACTCACTGGGAGCTAGCTACGACGAGGGAAGCGAAGAGAGGCATGTGGTGGAGCAGCAGCAGCCGTCGAGAGAGATACGCAATACAGTGTGTCTCTTGCCGGGAACGCGGCAACACAGGCCAGTCTGCTGCTCGGAATGTTCCCTTCCGCTGGCTACACCTTGGTCGAGGACAACGGTACCTTCGAGCTCGGTTGGAAAGACCTTTGCTTGCTCACTGCTTCTGCCTGGAGGCCCTTCCATTTTCATGCAGACAACACCACTACGGCCGCCGCCGCCTGCACTATTACTAGTCGCTTTGCCGCTGCTGCCACCTCCTAGCTACTCCATATGTATTACTTAGCTCTTCTCTTCCTTAGGTCAGGACCAATATACTATACTATACTTTATGTCGCTGCTGCGGAATTGCTCGATCGTCCCCTAATGTTTGCCTCAAATGGCAATTGTCTTTGTTCCTGCACCAATTAATGTTATAAATTTTGTCACCTCCTTCCGTGCCATGGATTCATCGACCTTTGTTGTTTTTCTTTCTTTTTTCTTCTTGTTGACTATTTTAGTTACTTTACTACAATATGTAACAATGTGTACGAGGATCCCACTCCAATTACAATCACGCGTAATAGATTTCTATTTCTTTTTCTTCTTGTATGAGGGGAAACGTGGCGGATTTCAAGAATGGAATATCATGAAATCCAATAATTTAAACAATTTTGATTGGTAGCTAGCGTTAAAATTTTCACGTGCTAATTACCATTACTAGGGTCGATGATATTCCTCTAGGATGCATATGGAAATTGGTTAAATTACGGTAAATGAGAATGGCAGTCACTTCATTGGCGAAGGGCAATGTTAGAAAAGGTGAGTCAAAATAAATGTTGTTTTTGGGGCGTTTTGGGGTTGTGGTGTGTGGGAGTGTGTCTGTTTTGTTTTAGTTATATTGGAAGTATTTGCCTTTGTATAAATTTATAATTTTAAGCACCACTCGAGATTCTCTCTTGCCGTGATTATTTGTAAGTGTGCACACTTCCGCATCAACTTCCAACAAATTTATTTTTTTTAACAAACCCATCACAGCATTCAACGCTACTTGTTCAGATGCGATAAACAAAAAAATAAAAATAAAAAAATAAAAAAAAAACGAGGTGCAGTTAAATACTAAGAGGAGCTGGTTGCTATGAAAATAGTTGCTTTGTACAGGCATCCCAAGTCTGCCGATAAATGCGTTATCGAACAATTTCAATGACAAATTCGATTGGTCCATGGAAAATTTGTGTTTTTTTTGAGCTCAGGATCCTTTTCTTCGTTATTTCATTGCTTCGAAGTTTCTACAATCGAACGGCTTCCTCAACTGGCAGGTCTGCAACTAACGAGTGCATCCACAACCTATTTAATTTCATCTCCACAGCTTTTCTTAAACAAGAAACGAACATTTAATAGAAATAATTAATGCAAAACAATTACAAATACAGATACAATTTTACACACTCTCTCACGCTGACTATTTACCAGCCCCAATTTAACAAATGTAGTTCGAACAATTTGCCAACTTAAAGCACTTCAAAAGGGACCATGTTATAGATCAACGTTTACAATAATATTACAATAATACAAAACGTGGTAACAAAAATTGGCCACACCAATTTTCTCATCATAAAATAGATCCCTGAAAAAGAATCACTCACTCTGAAGGATACACAACTAATTGCTTTCTCGACGATGATTTACATGAGCAATGGCTACCTATTATTCTTGAAATGAAGGTACAGTCCGCACCTGTATACAGAATTATTGTCAAGAATTCCCATCCGGTCCACTCGCACAATCCATCAAAAAAGCAGAGAACATAGCTCTTCCTATCACTCTCTGCCCTTTCCAATAAATCATGATTCCTACTCCAAATCCTCCATGCCTGGTAACCATACGTAGCTGCCCCAAAGGCCTTCATTGGCTTTGGTGGACCAGAAAACACATGAAATAGTATAGTCCTATTTACCAAAAATTAGAGGCTATACCTTGTTACAAACCAGATAGAGCAGGTAGGAAACATTCCGAGCACCAATAAATTTAAAGTCTCCCTAATCATGTTTCTTGAGCCTTGAATTCTCAAGTAATCAGTATCAGCAAATCTGCATCACCAACTCATTACGGATTTACCTTGCACTCACTCAAGAATTGGTCTTCTCGGTTTATAAACCTCCTCCAATAATGCTTGTACTTAGAAATTCCCAGATCAAGCCAAGGTTTCATTTTCCCGTTGTAGTGCAAAACTGCTGCATTTTTTACCACTCTATCATCAAGTCCATAGTCATGACCTAGTCCTGACACAGCCCACACATCATCAAGGGCATAAATTAGGTCCTGAAATGTAAGCAAGCTTGCAGTCAATGCAATGGCTTCAACTGGTCCTCCTCTGTTGCTAAACTGATTTCAATGGAAAAACCAAAAGAAAGAGTCAAAATCAAGAACAAATTCTTTGGCTCAAGCTATTACATGCAATGGTGGATCTACAGCATCTAAAACTTTTAGATGCATTTTTGGACTAAAAGGCAGGTCAAATTAGTTCTTTTTTTTTTTTTCCTGAATAATATTTTTTCATATGAGATAACAATTTTCAAAAGAGTTGTTATTCCCAAGCACAGTTGCAAATAACATATCAAGATTTCAATTACCTCTTGTTCCCATTTCCAATATGTTTCACTAAGGTCTAATTCTCTCCATTGAGCCAGATCAATCACATTTATTCCAGACATCCAAGCACAAGAATTTCTGCTATATCTGTTTCCACGCATATGACTGTTTAGCTGACTCAACCGCACAGAACAAAATTGCAAGGCACCATTTGCTTTCCCTCCCATGTCAAGGGTCCACAGATCAGACAAGTCTTTCTGGACAACAACATCATCATCCAGAACCACAATTCTATTCAAGTTGGGTAATATATCAGGAAGCAGATAGTGAGCACGAGAAAAAACAGATAAATATTCTGTTTTATAGTTGGTTGCAGAAGGACCATCAATGCTGTAGAAAGAAACTCGGAACTCCACAGGAAAGGACATAGTTAATAAAGCAGCCTTATCGTGAATGTTCAGGTTAAGATATTCAAGGTTCAGCACTTGAATGGCAGCTTCCTTGTAAGTATTTCTGAAAAACCATAGCTTCATTGCAAAGTAATTCTGGCCATCTGTCAGCACGTGAAATACCAGGTTTCCACTATCCTGAAACATGCAGGAAAACCAATTTATATAGTTAAAAAATTTATAAACAAGTAGGAAAAAAGTGTAAGGGAGAACATACACTTGAATGTGTAACAGTTGAGTTGATTACAACTGAAGATGCAAGAACATTATTGGAGAATATGACATAATGCTGCAATGTGGGATCTGAGTATTTCTCAGACATAGAGAGCTCCATATCACGCAAAGAAGACAAAAAGTATTCCACAGTGAGTTTCATAGACAGGCAGTGGAGACTCTTCGGCATGGTCTGGACTGCAACTTGATAGAGGAAAGAACTCTGCTTCATGTGAAAGTAACCTTCATCTTCAGTCATATCATATATCTGCCTCAATTTCTTGTCAACATTATTACAGTCAACAGGGAATGATTTGGCCCTGGCTATTGCAGCTTCCATTTTTTGTAGTTTCTTCTCAATTCTGAAGAAATAGATAACCATGGTAGTGTGATGGGACAAGATCCTTAATTGCAATGCACCAAAAAGAGGATAAAGTGACCAACATACAGGCCACCAAAAGAATGAACAAAGGCAAACCAAGGGGAATTAAGCTGCATAACTAATTTATGTACTTGAGAAATAATAATCAGAAATTTGCCTAAATATGATTTTGTACTTGTACTTCTAATTTCAGAACTCTTATTTTTGACAGGAATGAGGATGGTAGGGAATGCTAAAAAATCTTTTATGCTCCTTTATTGCGTCAATTGATGTAAAATTGAAGATTCTTAAAGAGGCTATTTAAGACTATTGAAGATGATAGATGCAGAAGAGAACTAAAATAAAAGTAGGAGGAAGGAGCGAAAGGAGAATTTAGGGATATAAATGGAGATTAGAGAGAAAGAGAGGAAGAAAGAATAACCAAAGAAGATAGGGGAGAAACAGAGAACAATTTAAGAAAGAGATACTAAACTAAATGCCAGTTCTTACATATAACAAAAAGGCTTAGTCATAAGAAGAAGTTCCAAGAACTTAGGACTTAGAACAGGAGAAAATACCACCACAAATAAAGCAATAAGCAGATATTTAGTTGATGAAATCCTAATTGATGTCTCTACCCCTAAATTGCAATCACCCCAACTCTTGAGACAGAAGACAATGACAAATTAAGCAGTAGCAAGTGTGAGATGGAAAATGTACCATAGACAATGCTACAGTAGTAATGGCACCCGGGAAGAAATAACTCCACTTGTAGGCAAATCCATGAGTAAGAATGGGAGCTCAAAAAGGCTTAAGCAGTAAAGCATGGTAATCCTTATTCAATATTCAATGTGTGCACTAAACATCTGTGTATGAAGTCCAGTGTCATATGATGGCTCTATCATGTGCACTGGCTATAATATTTGGCTGCAATTGAAAGCTTACTGATGGTGAAAATAGAACTTAAGAGTTTCAAGACATCCAGGTATCTTAGATGCATAAAATTACATAATCCCAAAGTTCAACTAGCAGCCTAATGTCATGAAAGCCATCACATGCACAAACAGTACTTCCTACCTAAGTTCAGTGCACAAGGTGGCAATCAAGATATTATCCTAGCCTTTGTCCATTTTGTGTGATGTGACTGCTCCCAAGATGTGAAGCCCATTTATTTGTCTAAAGAGGCCCAAAAGTGACCAGTCATACTAAAAACTTCTACTTCATGAAGAGTGAGCCGGTATAATACCAAATAACTAAACTACTATTTATGATATTATTATGCAGAAAAGTGTGCTATATCCATGCTACACCAGCTCTTTAGAAACAAGGCACAATAAGTTTATACATTGGAGAAGTTATAGCAACTCTTCAGAAACAAAAACATGATGGTTTCCACAAACCACAAATATACATCATATAATAATATAGCATAAATCCCACAAATTATAAAACCAAGCAAATTCATGACATCCAAGATATGTCATGTGGACGGCTTATTTCATTCATTTCCTTGCATTAGCTGGTGAAGGGTGAGCCTTGGGGCAATGGTCAAGGTTACTCCATCATGACCTGGAGGTCACAGGTTCAAATTGTGGAAATAGCCTTTTTGTGAAAAACAACAATAAGACTGCGTAAATTTAGCCCTTCCCCAAACCCCACAATGTAGGGATGCTCATGAACAGGGAATGCCCTTTGCATCAACAGGTATTACTTGAGTATGCATAGTCACAGTCACAGGTCATATGATGGATATTCCCACAACAAAAAACACACATTTCAGCACTGCACTGAAACAGTTTCCTATTTCAATCTATAGCAAAGCCAAACTCAGTTCCCATTGTAAAACAAAAACATTTCTGCTTTGCACTGCATCAATAATAAGCAGAGTTTGTATTGGGTATTATTTTGGTTCCCCTAGAGACATAGTACAAGTGAACATAACATCTTTGCTAGATGGATTTACACAATACCCTTCTCTGTTGACCAGTCCCCACTTGACAATCAATATTTCTAATTCCCAGGCAGATGCACCTTGATAATACTGAACATGCTTATGACCATTTTGAAATGAAGTGAAGTCCATACTTAATTGGTCACATTAATAAAGCTAGAGATATGATAAGAACTCCCAATGACTTACCCTGGTGAAAGATCTGCATCAGTTGTACTCTCACTAAGGACACGCTCCAGCTCTTGGATATTTTGTTTCAACTCACGGGTTAATTTGTTTTGTTTTGGAAGCTTTGCAATAGTTGGATAATATGCTCTAGCAACAAAAAGCTGATCCTTTAGTTTCTTCACCATGTAATCATTCATATCTTCTCTATGTTCTTCACGCCAGAGGCAATAGCTCCCAAATTTTAACTCACATAATTTATCAATATGATCAACAAGACTTATGGATTCATTAGCTACAATTTTAGGGCCAGCTCCAATGTGCTGCAAAGAAAGTTAAAAGTGTTTCAAAGACTTTAGAAAATGCAAAATGACAAATCCATTTTTATAAAATGCTCAGATGCACACATACATTTATACTGACAACTGGTTGTGGAACAGCTTCAGGCAGCACTGGAATACCTGTGAATTTTAGAAAGAAACACATCTTTAGTGGAGGAGAAACAACTATCTATACAATCCTGCAAGAACTCAAGAATACCTTTATTCCCTTCAAGTTCTTCTGGAGCAACTCTATCGATTTCTTTTTCCCCTGAGTCATTTCGAAAATCTCCATGAAATATCTGAGATGCAGAATAAATGGAAAACAGAATAGATTAAATGGGATTTCTGAAGATCTAATTGCATATCAACTGTCCAATAGGCAGAAGATCTAACACTATATTCATACTAGTATCAAAATTTGCATGGGCAATTAATTATCATAGACCTAGACTCAATGAGAAGAACTAATATTATCAACAGCAGGCTGCAGCACTTGAAAAATCAATAGGAATAACTTAGCTTAGTAGTTGAAATGGCATACATATTTCTGTAAGTATGCATGGACACAGCATAAAAGCATCACTAATATCTTTACGTGGTCCAAATGAACAAAGAAGACACAAAGAGAAAAATAAAATAAAGGATGTCACTGTTAACAGTAAGAATAGCAAGATAAAGTAAGAGGGGAAATCTCCTGATGAATTTAACTTTCAATGACAGTGCTTGAACTGGAAGCCAAAGCAGTTCCATTAAAATCTGTTGGGAGATTGGTACATCTATGCTTCAAAAATTCTTTTTCATATATATATTTATTTTATTTTATTTTTTGTTTATCCCTATAGCAATTATTTCCCACCAAACAACTTTTTGATCGAACAAAAGGGTTCACATTGACATCAATGTCAACTTCCTGTGTGCATAGAGAGGGTGATTACATCTATGGTTGTTACTTCAATGTCCTATGTTGTCAATCAAACTTCTAACATTTCTGCTTCCCCTTTACAGCCCAAAAAAAAAAAAAAACAGATTAGGAGTCAAAATTCTTCCAGAAATCATTCAGCAATTAAATTGATTTCAAACATTGCCAAAAAAGAGGAAACAAAAGGATCATGTAACATAGCACAAATCTTTCCAGCATCCATGCCTACATGACCAATATGAGTTAATCGTATCTGTCAAATTGCTACTTCATGCTAAAAGAAAAGGAGATACTGCCAATATCTAAAGAAGCAGCACCACTCATACTGATACAATAGGACAATGATTAAAGCATCAATTATGAGAGCACCCATTCACAAACCTTTGGCAGGGATGGTTGCAATTTGTTGATAAGGTCATCTACATGATGTGAATCCGTCTACCAAAAAAAAAAAATAAAACAAAAGCTTAATAGATAAATACACAAAAAGTGCAAGTCACTATCATAAATTTCCAACTGTGAAAGCAAGAAAGTATCATTGCTAGTAATGAATCTACAGTCGCACCAACACTGAGCAACCAGACAAATCATGGCATATTAAATGCATTGCATGACAAAATTTAAGAGATTCCACGCATGCTTGTAACAAAAGTATTGTCCTTGAATAAACATTGAAAACGGTTGAGCATCTCCTTTACTTTTGCAAGTTGGGGAATAAAGCAGGAAAAAACCGAATATGTCATTTGCAATGGAATGAGCCAGATATAATAAAATGAACGGGCTGAGGAAAATTAACTCGATGCAATTCTGAGTATTAGTAACATTGCAAGAATGGGCAGCTCCGCGATCTTTCCGATTCAATTAACTTACAAAGATAGCCACGGAAGCAACTTAGTACTCCGAGGGCTAAAAGGAAAGGAGAGAGGAAACTGAAATACATACTGAAGAAGCCGAAGTTGCACTTGGCCGATCGGAGATATATCCTGTGGAGAAAAAGCAAAATGCAAACAAATGAAGAGATCCAACGACAACAGAGACGGATAACAGAAAATGATATCTGGAACGCTTCCAAATTGATTGTAAACTAAATTTCATACAATTCAATTCTGGATCTGAAAATATAATATTCAGTAATTTTATTTAAGAAAAAGGAAAAAAAAAACCACAGATTATGGAACAGATCCCAGTCTAAAGAAAGAAAGAAAATAAAAAATTAAAAAAATAAAAAGAAGAATAGAAGAGAAAGAAACCGGTAGAGTGAAAGCCCTTGTAAATGCCGAGCAAGAAGCCAAGGGGAACGAGCATGGAAAGGACAACGAGGAGAAGCACCCCCGTCGCCAGACATTTCCACCGCCGCTTCGCCTGATACGCCCCGCCTCCGCCGATGCCTCCTTTCATCTCTCTCCTCCTCCTCCGCCTCCGCCGCCGCTCCTCCTCTTTATTAGATTACTTATTACTACCATATAATAATAATAATAATTATTATTATTATTATTAGAAAACTTATAGTATAAGAATATAATATAATGCCGCTCTTCCAACGTAGAATTGAAGAGCTTCGAAGAGTCCGGGAGTGTAAAGCAAATGCTACAACAACACCGATCTTACCAACGTAGAAGAAAAATGCTCCGAATTTTCTTTCCCTTTTCCTTTCTACAAAAATATAATAAAATAAAAACCAAAATAATTTTTTTCAGCCCAAAAAAAAAAAAACACACACGCACGCACGCACGCACGCACACACACACTTGGGATGAGATTGAGAGGTATCTTGGGATTTCAGTGTGAGCAACAACTCATAAATTCCAAATTCAACATGGAAAGAACCTCCAAACACATTCAATTTGTGAAAAACATGACCTATAAACCTAATCCGAACTTTGTTTTTTTTTTTTTCTAAAAAGCAAGAACTTTACTATTTGCTGCCCCCCACCACAAAAACCCGAAGACTCTCCCTGCCCAATTATTCAGGGGAACATAAGATTTGTAATTCTGTACGTATATTGCAGACTTGCACGTGACAACGCCCCGCCCCGACCCGCAACTTGACGACCCAATTCTCTTTCCCAATATATATATATATATATATATATCTCTAATGAATATAATATTATTTCAATTAATTTTTAGGGCAAGTTTTCTTTATTTTTCTATTATTATTGTCAGCAGGGGGGCATTGAAAAATTCAAACGATGGCGGAGGGAAGGAATTTTTTGAGAACATTCGCTTATATATATTCGAGATGAACTATGATAAGACTAGAATACTAAGTAAGCATTTAATAAAATTTTTCCTATTAATATTATGTTATTAACGATTTGAACTCATTTGTAACAATTAACGTTGGTTTTGTTTTTTTTATTAGTCAACAAGATTGAATTTTTATTCAACTGAAAATCAGCAGATATTATTGTCAATTAAAGAAAATAAAGAGGTCAAAATCCTCTATATTGTAAATCAACTCGCTTATACGGGACAAAGCAACTCAGGCCAGAGCATGAGTAGCGCCATTTGCCTTTTGATAGACATGACGAATACCAAAGGAAGTCATTAAAGATGTAAGAGTTTGAATGTCTTCTACCATCTGTCCAGCTACGGAGCTATCCACTTTACTTGATCTAATTGCATTCACGGCCATGTCAGTCATTCAAGAAGTTCTAGTGAAAAACACCTCACCAACCCTATAAAGAAAACAAAGATGGGTTGACCTTTGTAATCTCAGAAAATTACTCCCAACCCACCTCTGTTATCCCTTTAGCTGCATCAATATTAATTTTTACTTGATCCCTTAACAGAGGCAGTCAACAAGTAGGAAATCTCACAACTATCGTATAGGTTTGGGACTCCAACTGGTTCTGAAAGTCCCGGTATAATGTAAGAGCCCTGGTCATGATTGCCACTGATTCCATGAATTTCTTCTTCAACACAAGCAAGTTCCGGGCCCGCCAAATCATCCATGCAACCATTGACACAAGTTTCAATATTTCTTTGTTTGTGGCATTGACCGTAGATTGGAACCATGAAAGAAAATCAAAATGGGGTGCTTCCTGCACACTTAGCTTGAGTGGACTTAAAAACCATATGCTGGAGGTCCATGGGCACGAGACTAAAGCATAAAAATCGATTTCGTTGCACCAACACACCGCCTGCACTCGATATCTAACTGCATTCCGCGTTTAGAAAGGTTCTCATATGTAGGCAAAAAATTTTTGCAAGCCCGCCAAAGAAAATGTTTTACCTTAATTGGAATTTTCAGATGCCATAATAAACTCCACCAGCGAGGAATATCAATGTGGACCGAGGAAGATGAACTTGAAGGGAGGGTAGAAGATGCTAATGCTTGAACCAAGCGATAAGCACTTTGACCAAATATTATCCACTCCGATCATAGTGCCGAACTATTTTATCCTTCGGGCTTCGAAAACTTAAAGGTAGCATTAGAATCTGATTACGCTCGGAAGGCATAAAGGAACATTTAATCTGGCCCTCATGTCACCATTTAGTATTGGAATTGATCAAAACAGATACCATATCCGAGTCTAACTGTATTCGAGGTAACAAAACTCTAAAATCGTTCTGATTAGAGAGCCAAAAGTTTTCCCAAATATTCACTTTCTTACTGTCCCCAATAAGCCAAGAGATTCTTTTGTTTAAGAGAGGTCGAGCTTCCAATATGCTTTGCAAAGAGTAAATAGGATTGAAGCCCAATCGGGTGTTGAGAAAAGAGCCATATGGATAATGCCATGCCTATATTAGACATGCTAATAATGAATGGTCCAATGTGCATAGCCAATGAGATCCATAGAAGAACCGATACATGAAAGACTTTTGAAAATTCATTGAATGTTTAAGAAGAATTAAAAAAAAGTACCTAATCAGTTGATTTTGAAGAAAATTGAACCAAATAAGCTAATTCAAATTTAAAAAGTAATAAAATATACCTTAATATAAGGTAAAATTTTATTAATTATATAAATATACTGAATGAAATTATGTGTTAAGTAATTGTGAGGACTTTTACAACACTCTTTAAAAAATAAGAGTAAATTTGTTGAAAAATTTGTTCTTATGATTGAGATTGTTAATTTAATTTATAAATAAATTTAATTTTATTATTAAATAGGATAAATTATTAGGTAAAATAGAAGTAAGAATTTTGTTCTTTGATTCTTTAAAGAACTAACGAACTTATTAAGAATTAACTATTCTTAAAATGTTTAACTCAATTTATTATTTTCTAAAGTATGACATTTATATTTTTATTTATAACTTAAATTTATATTCTTTTAAATATTAAGTTTAGATCTTGCATGATTGAAATTTAATTTAATTTTTTTTTAGATTCTTAATTGATTTCTTATACATATTAGGTTCTTAAACCATGTTTAAAGTTAACATCAATCAGTATTAAAGTTTAATTTTAAATTAAGTTTATTTATCTAAATTTGAACTTTTCTCTTATTCTTCTTCTTAACAATATTCTATACATTTTTGTTTTTTGAATTCATAAATCCTATTTTAATCTTTTTCTTTTTAGCCACATTTTATACTCATTTTATTCCTTAAATCTACAAACCTTAATTTATTTTTTCTTTTATTTAAATTCATGTAAAAAAAATAAAGAAAGAATGCCAAAAAAAAGTAAATTTTATTTGATTAAGTCAAAAGAAGATAAATGTTTTATTTCCTTCTTAATTAGATACTTTACAATATAAGAAAACCCTAAATTAAAGTAGTAGACTTCATTTCTTTCTAATTCCTAAAAGGATTTAAATATACTTAATCTCTCTTTATGTCTTATGATTTGAATTTACAAACCTTAGTTTTCTAATTTTTTTTAATTCTCAATTGTTGATATTAGTTAGATATAAGGTGACTTTAACTGAAATTATGTAGTTCAATAAAGAATTAAGAGAAAATTTGAGTGGTAAAATATAAGAATGTAAATATATATTAAGAAAAAAAATCTTAAAAAGTGTAAATACAAGGATATGTGACATTATTTTTGAGTGAAATATGCGAGAGAATGTTTTATAAGGTATCCTAGTTATTTTGTATAGAATTGACACTATGTCTTCTAAAAACAAAGTTGTATGAGAAAAAGTGGTAACAAATTGCAAAATAAATGGAGTAATATGTAACTCATGCAAATAAAAGGTGAAAGAAAGTAGTGTTTAAATATAGTGATTAGTTTTGGATGCATAACATAAGGAAAATTTCCTAACTTAAAGACGTTTAAAGTTACAATCTAAAGAAATGATCCATTTCAAGTGATAGTATGAATTAATAATAATGTCTATACATTAAATCTTCCTAGTGAGTACAATATGAGTGTAATATTTAATATTTCTGATATTTCTCCTTTTAATGCAGATAATGATTTAAGAATATATCCTTTTAAGAAGAAGGAAAATGATGAGATTCATGGAAAAACAGGTACATAAAGGGCTTTTAAGAATTTATTAAGCATTCAAGAATGACTAATAACACATTGAAGAGTTAAAAAGATGAAAGAGACATTTAACGAGCTAATTAAAAAAGTTTGGGTCAAAAAAACTAATTCAACTTTAAAAGGTAGCAAAGTATATTGTAATATAAGTTGAGACTTTATTAACTATATAAGTATCTTGAATCAATTTGTGTGTTAAATGATTATAAGAGTTTCTATAATAATCTTTAGAAAATAAGAGTAGATTTCTCGTCAACCTATTTAGAAAATTTGTCATTATTTTTAAAGATGTTAATTTCATTTATAAATAAACTTGATTTTATTGTTAAACAAGGTAAATCATTAAATGAAATAAAAGTAAGAATTTTTTTTCCTTCAATTATTTTAAAAAGCAAATAACTTATTAATAACTAACTCTTTTGGTGGCATTTAACCTAATTTATTACTTCCAAATTCATTCTTTTTTAGAGTGTGATGTCCATCTTCTTCTTTATACCATCATTCTTTATAACTTAAATTTATATTCCTTTAAATATTAAATTTAGGTCTTATATGATTGAAATTTAATTTAACTTTCTTGGATTCTTGTTTGATTTCTTGAGTGTTTTGAGTTCTTAAGTCACGTCTTTTAGAATTCATATTAGTTAGTATCAAAGTTTAACTCTAAACTAGGTTTATTTATCTAAATTTGAGTTTTTCTCTTTTTTTTTTTCTTGGTAACATTTTACAACCTTTTGTCTTTTTGAGTCCATAAACTCTATTTTTATCTTTTCTTCTTAACTGCATTTTGTATCTCTTTTGTTCTTTGAATCAATAAACCCTAGTTTCCTTTTTCTTGTTTTTAAATTCTTATAAAAAAAATAAAAGAAATAAAGAACACTAAAAAAAAAAACAAATAATGAAGTAAAGCCTATTGGACTAGGTCAAAAGGAGATAAAAACTTTATTTCCTTTTTAGTTAGGTATCTCACAATATAAGAAAATCTTAAATTAAAAGAGTAGACCTTATTTTTTTTTTCAGTTCCAACAAAAATTCAAATCTAATTATTTTTTTCTTTATATCTTATAATTTAATCTTATTATTTTCTTCTAACTTGCAACCTCATTTCTAAATTTTTTTATTGTAATTTATTAGAATTAGTTAATTACAATGTGATTTTAATTCAGGTTATTTAGTAAAGAATTAAAAGGAAATTTAAGTGGTAAAAGGTAAGAGTGTTAATAGATTTCATAAAAAGTCTTTAAGAGTGTAAATACGAGAATGCATGACACCATTTTGAGTAAAACACATGAGATTTTTGTGATGTATGT
The DNA here is from genome assembly GCA_023213295.1 of Bruguiera hainesii. Taxonomy (NCBI): domain Eukaryota; kingdom Viridiplantae; phylum Streptophyta; class Magnoliopsida; order Malpighiales; family Rhizophoraceae; genus Bruguiera; species Bruguiera hainesii. The sequence continues at coordinate 6,833,399 of JAHOYR010000011.1, read as the reverse complement.
TAACCATTTTGTACAAAATTAACATTATACCTTTAAAAAAATGAAGTTTTATGAGAAGGTGCAATAACAAATTGCAAAAAAAAATTGAGTAAGATGCATCTCTTGTCAAAAAAAAAAAAAAAGTGAAAAAAGGTGATATTTAAACTTGGTGATTAGGTTTAAGTGTACATACATAAAGAAAGGTTCATAATTTAGAAGCATTTAAAGTTATAACCTAGACGAGATGATTTATTTCAAGTGGTAGTATAGATTAATAACAATGTTTATACGTTAAACCTTCATAATGAGTACAATGTGCATGTAACATTTAATATTTTTTATCTTTCTTCTTTTAATGTAAGTGATGATTTGAGGACGAATCTTTTTTAAAAAAGGGAAAATGATGAGATCCATGGAAAGGGCAATGCATTGAGAGTTTCTAAGGATCTATTAAGTATTCAAAAAAGGTCAATGACATGTTTGAGAGTTAAAAAGATAAAAGAGGCATTTAAAGTGCTAATTAGAGAAGTTTGGGTTAAATAAGCTAATTTAATCCTTGAAGGGTGATAAAGTATACCTTAATGCACACTACGACTTTTTTAATTATATAAATATATTAAATGAGCTTGTGTGTTAAATAATTATAAAGATTTTTACAACAATCTCTAAAAAATAAGAATAGATTTATTATTAGCCTATTTAGGAATTTTGTCTTTATCTATTATTAAAGCACGTAGATTATTAAGTTAAATAAAAGTGAAAATTTCCTCCTTTAATTCTTTCAAGAGCTAAATAACTTTTCAATAACTAACTCTTTTGATAATATTGAACTCAACTTATTACTCAAAAGTTCATTCTTTCTTGGAATGTGATATTTATGTCCTTTTTTATAACTTAGATTTGTGTTCCTTTTAACATTGAGTTTAGGTCTCATATGATTGAAATCTAATTTAATTTTCTTATATTCTTGTTTGATTCATTGTACGTGTTAAGTCTTTAGTCACATCTTTTGGAGTTAACATCAATTAGTATCAAATTTTGACTCTAAATAAGGTTTACTTATCTAAATTTGAGTTTTACTCTTATTTATTGTTTTAGTAAGCATTATATACTTTTTTTTGTTTCTTAAGTTTGTAACTCTATTTTTATCTTAGTCATATTCTATGCCCCTTTTATTTTTTGAATCTATAAACCTTAATTTATCTTTTCTTTTTCTTTAAATTCATGCAAAAATAAACAAAAATAAAAAACACCTAAAAAAAGAGAAGTAAATATTGTTTGATTTGGTTAAAGGGAGATAAAAATTTTATTTTCTTCTTAATTAAGTATTTTACAATATAAAAAAACTTCAAATTAAAGAAGTAAACCTCATTTCTTTTCAATTTTTACAAAGGTTCAACTTTAATTAATTTCTCTTTATGTCTTATGATTTAATCTTGTTGTTTTCTTCTAATCTGTAACCTTATTTCATTGTACTATCTTAATTTTTTTTTATTTTAATTTGTTGGAGTTAGTTAGTTAGAAGGTGAATTTGATTGAAATTATTTAATTCAATAAAGAATTAAGAGAAAATTTAAGTAGTAAAAAGTAAGAGTGTAAATGCATATTATGAAAATACCTTAAAGAGTTTAAACTTGAGGGTATATGACACCATTTTTTAGTGAAATACGTGAAAGAGTGTTTTGTGAAATATCTTAGTTATTTTGTACAAAATTAACACGTCTTCCGAAAACAAAGTTGCATAAGGAGAAAATGAACTAAGCAAATACATCACATGCCAACAAAGGGCAAAAAAAGATAGTGTTTGAACCTATAAATTAAGTTTCAGTGCATAAGGAAAAATTTCTAACTCAGAGGTGTTCAAAAATATAGTCCAAAGGAGATGGTTCATTTCAAATGGTAACACAAGTTATTAATAATGGTTATACGTTAAACTTTTTTGGTAAGTATAATATAAGTGTAATATTTAATAATTCTATTTTTTTTATATAGGTGATAATTTGATAATAAATTCTTTTTAAAAGAGGAGGAATGATGAGATCTATTAAAGAGATAATGCATGGAAAGCTTCTAAGGATTTATTGCGCATTGAAGAAGAGTTGATGACATACTTCAAAGTCAAAAGGGTAAAATAAGTACTTAGGGGGCTAATTGATGAAGTTTGAGATAAATAAACTAATTTAAACTTGAAAGGTGGTAAAGTATACCTCAATTTGGGCTCAGACTTTATTAATTATATAAGTGTGTTATGCGAACTTGAATATTAAGTAATTGTAAGGGTTTCTACAACAATCCCTAAAAACCAAAAGTAGATTTGTTGTTAGTCTATTTAAGAAATTTTTTTTTTTATTTTTAAAGTTACTAATTCAATTTATAAATAAATTTAATTTCATTGTTAATAAGGATAAATCATTAAGTGAAATAAAAGTGAAAATTTTCTTCTTTTATTTTTCAATAACTAAAAAACTTATTAAAAACTAATCTTTTTTAGTGGATTTAACATGACTTATCACTTTCAAGTCCATTCTTTTTTATAGTGTGATGTATATATCCTTTTTTATACTTTAAACATATATTTTTTTAAATCTTAAGTTTAGGTCCTAGATAATTGAAATTTAATTAACTTTCTTGGATTTTTATTTGATTCTTTGTACATATTAGGGCCCTAAGTCAAGACTTTTAAGGTTTACATTAATTAATATCAAAATTTAGCTCTAAATCAAATTTACTTATCTAAATTTATTTTTTTTTCCTTATTCTTCTTCTTGGCAACATTATATACCTTTTTCTTTCTTGAGTCCATAATCCCTATTTTTATCTTTTCTTCTTGGCTACATTTTATACCCCCTTTTGTTCTTTGAATGTATAAATCCTAGTTTATCTTTTCTTGTTTTCAAATATGTGCCAAAAAACAAAAAACAAAAAAAGAAAGAATGCCAAAAAAAAAAAGAAGGGAGAAGTAAATTCTATTAGATTAGGTCAAAACAAGATAAATACTTTATTTCCTTTTTAATTAGACATTTTTCAATATAAGGAAATTCTAAATAAAAGGAGTATACCTTTTTTTTTTTTGTACAAAGATTTAAATCTAGTTAATCTCTTTTTGTGTCTTTTAATTTAATCTTCTTGTTTTCTTATAACCCACAACTTTATTTTTTTTTGTACTTTTTTACATTACTTTGATTCTAATTTGTTGGAATTAGTTAGTTATAAATTGACTTTGATTGAGATTGTTTAGTTTAATAAAAATTGAAAGAAGAAATTTGAGCAATAAAAGGTAAAAATATAAACTTATATGGAGAAAAAACCTTCACGAGTGCAAACACAAAAATATGTAACATCATTTTTAAGTGAAACATATAAAGATGTATTTTGTGAAGTATCTTAGTTATTTTATGCAAAGTTACCATTATGTCTTCCAAAGGCAAAATTGCATGAGAAGGTGCAGAAATAAATTACAAAACATATTGAGAAATATGCATTTTATGCCAACAAATGATAATATAATGTAATGTTTGAACCTAGTAATTAGGTTTGGGTATATATGTATAAGAAAAAATTCCTATCTCAGAGACATTCAAAATTACAGTTTAAGAAAGATGATCTATTTTAAGTGATAATATGAATTAATAATAATACTTATATGTCAAATTTTCTTAATAAGTATAATATAAGTGTAATATTTAATATTTTTAATTTTTTCTTTTTTTGACGTAAATGATAATTTAAGAATGAATCCTTTTGAAGAAAAGAGAAATAATAAAATCTATGAAGGACTTAATACATGGAAGGCTTCTAAAGATCTATTAAATATTCAAAAATGATCAATCACACGTTCAAAAGTTAAAAGGATGAAAAAGACACTTAATAGATTGAATGAAGAAGTTTGGATCAAATAAGCTAATTAAAGGTTAAAGGATGACAAAGTATATTTTAATGTGAGTTGAAATTTTATTAATTATATAAGTATCCTAATTGGACTTGTGTCTTATGTAATTATAAGACTTTCTACAACAATTTTTAAAAAAATAAAAATAGATTTGTTATCAAATTATTTAAAAAGTTTGTACTTATTTTTACTATTTTTAATCTAACTTATAAATAAACTTAATTTTATTATTAAAGAGAGTAAATCATTAGGGGTGAAATAAAAGTGAAAATTTTCTCATTTAGTTTTTAAAAAATTAATGAATTTATTAAGACTTATCTCTTATTATAACATTCAACTAGATTTATCATTTTTAAATCTTTTTTTTTTAGTATGACATTTATATCCTTTTTTATACTTCAAATTTGTGTTTTTTTAAACATTAAGTTTACATCTTATATGATTGAAATTTTATTTCATTTTCTTGTATTCTTCTTTAATTATTTGTGTGTGTTGGGTTTGTGAACCACATTTTTTTGGGATTTATCAGTAGCCGTCGTGTTTGTTTACCAAACATAGCTAAATTAAAGTCTACAAAGTCTCGAGAACCTAAAGCACCAATTGTTTTTGTTGTAGTTAATTATTCTCATGCTGCCCAGTAAATCTGCCTCCCTTCACTTGAGATCTCCCACTAAAATATATTCATTAAAAAGTTCAGCTTATGGCAATGAGATTTGAAGAATAAAAAACAACTCCTGGTTTATGTTGGGATTACTTGGACAACAACTTTAACCATAACCTTTTTGTCCATTTTTGATCGGTGAGGTTCCTTCCATCCACCCAGTCTCTTGCGAACTGTATCCAAAACCAAGTTAAAGACCCTTTTTTTTTTTTTTTGGAGTAACAGCTCATCATTAGAAGGCCTAAATATTTTCCATGGCCTTGAACTGCCGGAACTCCCATACTAGTTTGAATAGCAATTTTTGCATTTTCATGCACATTACGACGAAAGGATAACTCATTCTTCTCCCAATTGATCTTTTGCCTCGATGCCTGTTCATATTGAGTAAGAATCAGCTTGATTTGCTCATAAGTATCGATCGAGGCTGAGGTAAATAACAAGCATTCATTAATTAAAAAGAGATGAGTAATTGGGGGCGCCCTTTTGCAAATTTTAATGTCATGTATCACCACAGATAACCCATCAACACAAAAAACAAAGAGATATAGTGATCAACCACATTATTGTCGAAACCAGATCTAAGCATCATGCTCTCCAAAAAGGACCATTCAGCCAGATCTTATATTTTGCCTATCCTTTCTTTCCACTGCATTTGTTTCATAAAATGAAAAATCTCATAAGCGATGATTGCGTTATAAGACAACGCAGCACAATGGTGCTCTGCCTCTCTGATATAGTATATCTATTTTTCGTGACAAAGAATTGCTATGCGACATAATTCTCACCCACTTTCTCTTAATTTTAAGAGTATATCTTATATTCTCATCTCTAGTCACCTTCCAACATTATTTGTAATTGTTCATTGCATCGATTCTTTTTTTTCTTTTTTATGAAACTTTAAATGTTATCTAATTAATTCTTCACAGATTACGTGAAAGCTGAGACATTGAATAGTATCTTTGGTCATCCAAATCCCAAGGGGTGCTCGTCTGGTTCTATGCATTTGTGTGCGTGTGCGTGTGCGTGTGTGTGACGGAGAGGAAAAGCGCCCGCATAAAAGTCTACTCATATGACCTCACTAACACATTTTTATACAGCGCAAATAAAATGAACTTATTGCATTAAACGAATCTATGTTAAAAATCGGATTAGTCAAAGCATTTTTACAATATGATTACAAATAAAGAAAATGAAACTCTTTTTTTTCCTTACATTACTACTAAAGATCAAAATTCAATTTCTATATTAACTTTTGATTCGTTACAAACCGTGAAGGTTTCTATTTAAAATCTGCGAACCATCGAAAGCCGCACGTCATTGAGATTTTCACTTCATAAAAATGTCTTTTCATATATCTTCCTTTTAAACTTTTGAAATTCTTGAGTTAAAGTTTATATGTTTCAGCTTTTAAAGTTGCATCGAAATAGGCACAATGATCTAATACGTCGAGCGACAAGAAACGAAAAATTTCCAAAAGTCCTCTTGGCTACCTATATCTTATTATAAGTATCTTTTTTGTGCTCTCTTTATGGGCATATTTCATTTTTCGACTATATTGTTTAGTAAGATTTAATTTGTTTATAACCCAAATTAATTCACTTCTTTGTCAAGTTTTATTTATTCTAGGTATTAGAATTTTTCTATTTTTGATTTTTCTTTTTCAGTCAATTATTGTTTTGAAATTTTGTTTGAAACTCAACCAAGGGCCTATATAGAATTGACGATGGATCTAAAGTCTGTATTAGTCAGTCAACTTTTTTACTCAATAAAACAGATTTTCGAACTATGTATGTGAAAAAATGCATGAGAATGCGTAGGATAAAGCTCTTTTGCCCTTTGTACGAGGAATTGAGAGATAGTAATCTGAATGAAGCACGCTCTATCAGATACAATGATTAATCTTTTCATAGTTTGAATATTTATTTTATTTATTTTCCTTAAAATCTACATAAATCCATGTATAATGCGAGTAAAGATAGTTAATATTATAATTTTTGTATCAAATGTGTAATTTTTGTACGTAATTTCTATGCCGAATGAATCAGTCTTTATGGATAAATCTAAAAGCTATACGCATAGATGCTTATTAATGTGAATAATTATTAAACTTTAATATCCCATGATTATAAAAGTTAATTATCACGTCATAAGTGAATTAGGGAATTCAATATATGAACCACAAAATTCACTACATGATCAAAAAGAAAAATTCAATGGTAAATATATTTAGTATATTTGTTCAAAATATCAGGACATCTTACTTTCTTGTTTTAAAAAATCATCGATGAATTCTAGCAGCTGGCATATGAATAAACAATTCAGCACATGACCATAACATTCATTATATAAATCAAGAAAATCGGTATACTTTATATTGTATCTTACTCATCTTGTTTTAAAAATTGATAATCTAGAAGTCAGTATATGAATAAAAAAAAAATTATGCAAATAGCTAAAATAATTCTAGTATATAAATAGAAAATTTTCGTGTACCTTACATGTGCATCTTAGTGATATAATCGGCTACTAGAAGTTAGTACATTTTGTATACTTTGCAAGTACATGATCAAAAAAATTCATTTCATAGCCAAAAATGTTTCGTAACTGGTTCTTGATAAAACATATGATTGGCTTAATTCGTTTGCAATTCTATGAACGTGTTACAGTAATGTATTTGTGATATTATATAATATTGTGGTTAGAAAACAAAAGTTAATCATATTTTAAAAAATTATTATAAAAATTTTGTTTTCTACCTTTCTATATTTTCTTAGTTATATTCACTTAGATTCTTGAACATATTTCCAGCATTTAATAGTTAAAAGTATTTAATATATGATTTTAAATTTGGATTTTTACTACTTAATTATATTTTTTTCCATTAATAAATTTATTAAATTATAAATTATGCACTAAGGATAATTTTCTTTATTTTTATAAATTCACACTTATTTTTCAAAATTAAAATTTAAAATATTTAAAATTTAAATTTAAATTTTTAACTTTTAAAATGTTTTTGGAAGAGAATCACTGTATTATATTATACACTCATAATATTAAAAAATCTATAAAAAAATATAAGTGATATAAAGAATTACACAACCTTGATAGTTAACCTCGTAAGCTTTGACATATTAATAGAGGATTCTCTTACCACTATTCCACAACCTTTCATGGTTGATAAAAAGTTTCTATCTAATAGCAAATGTCGAAAGTTTGTTGAGTTTCTAGGAGTGATGTAATTGAGTTGTGTCTCTTTTATCTTACAACTACCAATTATTATCAATTTTTTATTTGCAAATCTCAATTCCACCTTAAAAGGCACAGCAACGTAACTTCTCATCCTTGAGACTGATTGGAACGCTTTCATCTCAATCTTCCACGAAGAGAACATGCTGCATGGTACGTAGCATGTGCTTGCTGGTTACTTGGGTTCAACTTTGGCAGAAGGCGTATAGCCCCCACAGTAATCAAACGCATCATTGCTGCCATTGTTAACATCCTTATTGCATTTCCTAGACAGATCGTTGTAAGGATGCCTAAGATGGCCTCCTCCTGATCTTAAAGAACCAGAGTCCGTTGCAGACGAGGATGCAGATGTTGAGTTTGTATTCAACCCGTCGTTTTGTAGAATGATTTCTATTGCCTTGACCACCTCACTCATTGTCGGACGGTCTGAAGCTGATTCTTTCACGCACTTTGATGCCAGATCCAAAAACCTCCCAAAATCCACCAGATTTCTCGAGTTTCTAATGATGGTTGGATCCATTATTTCCCTCAGCCCATAGTATTTTTCATCAATGTTCTTTTCTATTGCCACTCGTAATTCCCGGACACCGTACTTCTGGGCTGCTTAGCCGTTACGACTTCTAACATAACTACACCAAAACTGTAGACGTCACTTTTCTCCGTCAATTTCTGAGTCATGTAATATTCTGGATCCAGATAACCCTCCAAACAACAAAGTATCACAAGTTGTTGTTAGCTGCAGTCATGGACAATTACCTCCTTCAACAGTTAGAATCCTTGCAAATGTTTACTTGGTATAAGTTCGGAAAATTGCTTGCTGCTACCGGTTGGGATATGTTGATAGATGATAAAGTAAGTCAACAGGGTGCCTTTGACTTGTGTTGAAACATGCCCTTTTGTACCATCTGATACCAGCTTAGACAACCCAAAGTCTGCAACTCTTGCAGTTAAACCTTTATCCAATAGAATATTGGTGGACTTGACATCTCCGTGAATTATAGGAGGATTTGCAAGCTCATGTAAGTAAGCTAGTCTTCTAGCCGAGCCAGGAGCTATAAGGAGTCTCCTTTTCCAGTCAAGGTGAATGCCAGACTTCCCTGCAGACCATTTTGCAAAAATGATTTGTGATTACTCATAAAAAATATGAGCACTTAGAAGACCATCGAGGGAAAGACCACTGGGGAAGCTTTTTCTGCAGATATCAACCAAATTTCTGACTATAATTGTAAAACTACCCTTTACTCTCCTTAATCCTGTGAGAAAACAGAGAAATATAACAAAGACATGGCGAATAGATGTTTGCTTTTGATGACTCCCAATAATTGCGATGCATGATAAAAATCTTGAAACATATACCAACTAGGACTTGTGGCATTACTTCCTGTGCCAATCTATTTAGCAAGTTGAAATTTACTAATTTAGTCAGTCCACCTGACAAGCTACCTCTAAGACTAAATTAGAGAAAGCTTGGCTCATCTTCAAGGATTTGTCCACCTGAACAGATTTCTCCCTGGAAAACTGAACCAGGAGGTAGGCTCATTTCCAGGGAATGAAATCTGTTCACATTGGACAAATCCTTGAAGATGGCTCCTTTGAAGTAAAATGTCCCTTCAAATGGATAGGCACATTCACAACTCTGAGGACTGAGCTTCTGTTCAGGGGAACACAGCACACTTCTACAATTTTCCAGGCTAGTAGAATAAGGCTTTGTAGACTGCAGCTGGCAGTAATTAGTACTGTGATCATTAAAATGAAAAATACATCGGTTGCCTGTATGATTATCTTTTATTAATAACCATTACTTATATTACTGTGATGATTATGCTATTCTCTTAAAAATAATTCCTTTCATGTATTATATTGGTAATTAATTTCTAATCAAATATCTTATTAAAATATAATTTTATTGAATAAAAAAAAAACTTTATACTTGGATCTATACAAGTTTCAAATAAATTTTATATAAATAATATTTATATATAGAAAATAAGTTTTTTTTTATAAAAAAAGAAAAAATTAAATATCTTCCAAATGTAAAAAAATTAAATAATATAGTTTGAAATAAAATATAAATAAAATTAATAGGTTTCATATGCGTAATATAATTTTTATATGATTTAATTGACAATTTTTTAATTATAAGATCATCAATCATGAATTAAATATTAATATAATTTATTATAATTACTTGATCTTTAACATAATTTCTAACAATCAAAAGTTTTATATTAATATAATTATTTGACCTTTTACTTTTATTATTTTTAAAAAGAATACTACAACTAAATTATCATAATATATTTTAGTATTTTGAAAATAAAATCTATAATCTATAATCATATGATAAATTCCTTAATCATAAGACATATGTTATAGTCTCATGATAATAGTCTATTTGATACTTTTTTATAATACAACACTTTTAGTAAGTATAAAAATGTATTTAACAATAAACTTTCTATTGTGTATACAACTAACAAAATTAGTATTTGAATACTCAACCACTTCTAAACAGTCAATGTATTTATGTATAAGTTTATAGTTTTTAGTTTTTTTGTAAATACCTTGTAACCTTTTTGATAGCTTTTCAATGTTCTTGTATAAGATTAATTTGGTATCTTTCCAATATTCTTTTTACAAATAAAATGTCAAGTATAATGCAAACTTATACACATAAGGCTACAAATTATTTATACATATGGTATGCACTTCATTTCATCTTACTCTACGTGAAGAAATAACTTTCTATTATAAGATGTAATATCAAATATAGTGTAGACTTATGTATACATAAGACTACTAATTACTGATATATATGATATGCACTTCATCTTACTCTGCTCTAAGTCATTTTAAAGACATTGTGTAAGATTAAATTTGTCCTCTTTGGCTATAGGTGTTATAGTAGAAAAACAATTTTTCATCTTGAATCTCTCTAAAACTTTTTCAATGTAAACCTTATGAGCTAGTCCTAACATCCATTGAAATCTATTTTTATGAATTTTTATGCCAATGATATTAAAAATTTCATCAATATCCTTCATTTTAAAGTTTTGTAAAAGAAATTCTTTTATTATATTTACCAACCTTAAATCATTTTATGCAAGTAAATCATCATCCATATATATAACTAAAATAATGTACTTGCTCTCATTAATTTTAAGGTTTATCTACTAATTTACAATATTCTCTGTAAGACCATATGATATTATACTATTATGGAATTTTATATACCACTATAGAGAGGTTTGCTTGAACTCATATGTAGATTTCTTAAACTTGCACGCAAATAAATTCTTATGATTATCAATGAAATCTTCAAGCTAACTTATGTATATCCCTTGCTCAAAATCCCTATTAAGAAAATAGTCTTCATATTCATCTGATACAGCTCTAAATCAAAATAAGTTATCAAAGTCAAGATAACTTTGAATGAATCCATCCTTAAAATTAAAGAGAAGGCTTTATAGTAGTCATTTTCTTCCTTTTGAGTGATAAGTCAAGCCTTATATCTTTTAATATTACCATATAAGTCCCTTTTGGTTTTATAAACTTATTTATAGCTAAAAGGAACTCACTTAAGAAATTTTGCATTCCTAACTTCAACAATTTTAAGTGTATTTAAAAGATAATAAAATGTATATCCTTTAGAATTTATTGAATAACCAATGAAAAATACTTTAATTGTCTTTAGATCTAATTTTTTTAACTAAGAATTATAAGTCCTTACTTCAACAAGATAATCCCATAAATGTATATGTCTCAGACTCGGTTTCAATCTATTCCCTAACTTAAATAAAGTTTAGCTTTCGATGGAACCTTGTTTAAGACATATACTACACTTTTAAAGTTTTACTTCATAAACTTAATATGATATTAGAATTATTGATCATGCTCCTTATCATGTCTATAAGTGTTTGGTTCCTTCTTTCAGCTACATCATTTTATTAATGTGTAACTAATGTCATATATTGTGCAATAATACCTTAATCTTTAAGGAACTTAACAAATAGACCTTTCATTTGTCCTATCTCTATATATTTAACTTAATATTCTTTACTTCTATCAAATCTTAAAATTTTGATCTTTTTCTTCTTTTATTTTTTAACTTTAACCTTATATGTTTTAAAAATATCAATTATTTTAACTTTATCAAACAATTAGTAAAGATACATAAATCATATATAATCATTAATAAATGAGATAAAATATATTTGACCATTAAGACAAAGAGTGAAAAATAGTTCACAAATGTTTGTATGCATAATCTCAAGAATTTCTGAATTTCTCTTAACACTTGTAGTGTTCTTGTTAATTTGGTTACCCTTTATACAATTCACACAAGTACTAAGATCTGTAAAATCAAAAATTATTAAAATTCCATCATTTATAAGCCTTTTCATTCTCTCAAGAGAGATGTGGCCTAACATTTCATGCCATAATTAAGAAGATTACTCATTAATAATACATTTCTTTGTACGAATATTGTCTTGTAATGTAGTATTGCATTCTAAAGTAGGTCTAAATTGAATTTGTACAAACCATCAAACAAATAATTTGCAAAATATTAAAACTATTATTCTTAAAAATAAACTAATAACCAAGATAAACTAACTTGGAAATGGAAACTAAATACCTATATAACAATAAAATATATTTAAGGTATAAAACAAATTCAAATTTTAAAACTAAATGATAAGTCCTCATAGCCTCAACATAAGACCATACCAATTTCCAAAATAAATTCCTTCCTTATTCTCCTTCAACTTTCTTAGCTCCAAAAAGTCCTACATAGTATTGGCAACTTTGATTATAGTGTCAAAACCAATTCACCATGTATTATTTAAAGTATTAACAAAAAGAAATTAATGACACACTATAAATATCAGACTATCTTTCTTTTCTAGTTATGCCTTACATAAAGAGACAAGCCTTTTTCATGTGTTCATGTTTCCTATAGAAAAAATATATACTTTTATTACTAGTTTTTTTTTCATTGGCACATTTGCATCTTTCTATTAATATGAAGCACCTTTACCCTTCTTTGCCTTCTATTTGATAATGAGATTAGCACTCTTCAAATTCTCATGCTTAACCTTTCCTATTCTTAATCACATATGGTCAGAAGCTCATTGATTAACCATATTTCCTTATATGTATTATATGATATCTTGAATAGTGTATACACAAAAGTAAGAGAATTCATGATAAAAAGTATAAAGAAAGGTCTTATATATATCAACCTCTAGAAACTTAAGTTGAGCAATAATGTCCTTCATTTCCATTATATGGTTACACATATCTTTAGAACTGTCAAAGTTCTTTCCTTAAAGGTAATTTATAAGAGTGTTGGCCAATGGTTTATCATGAATAAAGCCCTTTATACTTTTACTGATGTGAGACTTAATAATCATTAAGTTCAAGCAATTGAATCACTTCCATTTATTATAATTAGCTCTTTTAGTTGGTGTATTTGATTTCATGGGAAGGAATGGTTGTTTCACATGAAATGCCAAATCCATATCCATGTACCTTAAAGTCAAAAGAATTTTTTCTTTTTAATCCATAAAATTATCATTAGACAACATTGCAATACAAGCAAAATTATTATAATAAGTAGTGTAAACAATTAAATTAACAAAGAAACATATACACATTATTACCAAGAATAATGAACCATAACAAATATAAATTCAAACCTTCTTTTGAATAAAGGTTGTTATCTGCATTAAATTTATATACTATATAATAAAACTAATGAATTAAGCATTAAAATATAAAATTTCCATACCTATAGGTATAAAAAAATTAATTTTAATATATGATTCACTATTTTATTCCAATTAATCCATCAAAATAATTACCTCCCTATGAAGGCCAATGATTTATTTTAACAAACTTATTGCAACTCTTATAAATCAGTTATAGTCTAATAACTATATTTTTTTGTAATTTCTCTAAGAATTACTAATATCACAATAATTTAAGATGTTATGACTACTTTTAGATTAATATGACGTTCCTTATAATGACATTCATAAGGTTAAAATATGGTATACACATGTTAAATTTCAAAATAATGTGCATAGACTTTTGTATCTGAAATCATACATAAATATTTTAAATCAAGAAGTTTGGTTAAATAGCTAAAGATTAATGCTAAATATATGTACAATGATACATTGTATCATGGAAAAATATTCAATATTTCAATGATCATGCATAGAAAATTTTTGGCTTAGAGTTATCATCTACCCAATCCTCACAACACATGTTTGAATCTTAATGAACACAATTGTTGTTATAAATCAACTAATTTGTTTTGTTTCTACCAAATTCTTTTTAGTATATAATAATAGATATATGCATTATCATGATCCTCTATGGCTTTATGATATTAGAAACATAAAATAAAATGTCACTACTCTTTTAGTTATCATATGTCTAATTTTATAGATGGTCAAGATTAACTAATTCACTTTTGCCACTAAATGGGTGATCTTTGCACCTTTCTCTTTCCTTTTTTTTTTTTGACATAAAAAAAAGATTCATTATTAAAGAAAATCATTACACAAAATGTTTTGGAATTATTAAATTGGCTTTCATACCTAGTTTAAGGGGGAAGTTCCTAACCTAACTTGTTTAACAACTCATATAACACTTCTACATATTTGCTTATAACAATAATCATTATAACATTTCAGTGCCCTTTTAATATTCTTTTTAATGAAGGCAATTTCCTAAGGATATACATTATTTGATTCTTACGAGGCTTTGTAAACAAGCAGTGAATCTATTTCAATTGTTAGTCCTAAGTAGCCAACAAAACTTACTAATCATGCCATAATTTTCCTAGCTTATGCCTCTACCACTAGCATTATCTTAACCCTTTTGGTTAATACATAACCTTCCACCACTCTTTCATATCTCTATATAAGACTATAATCCCAACCATCCCACTATTATGAGTAAAGGATGCATCATAATTAATTTTTATTAAGAGTCTAACCTAAAAGGAGGTCAAACAACACTTCTTATTTCAAAAGGATGCTTAGGTAAGCACCATAATATCAAGGCCTCTAATTTTAGACAATCTTATTGGATTCTTTTAAAGGTAGTGCTTGAATCCACCCTTAATCAAAACAAGCATGATTCTTACCTTTCTAAATATTTTAGCAATAAATGGTGATCTCATCTAAAATTGCTCTACATCTAATAAGAATCAATGTCTTTAAGTTTTGTCCCACTAGAATAAGAAGTATGTGAACTTGATTAGGTTAAGGGCATACCCCAAAGTGCTTACAAACCAGCTAAAGTGGGCATTAGGGCAAAACAATAAAGCATGCTCAATTTTTTCCCTAACACCCTCGTAAATAGGGTACTCTTGCTAATAGCTGCACCTTTCTAGTAAAAATTATCTTACATAGAGAGAGAATTTTGGGTTATGCTCTAGATATAATTCCTAATCTTTGGTGGTACACTTGAGCTCTATATGTAATTTCATGTTTTTGAATTTGTAACCAAAGAGTGACCTACATGAGTTCCTTGTTCATGCTTTCCTATAATTGCAAGACAGTACACTAATTTTATAGTACAACTACTTGTTTTATCATAATGCGATAAAAGGCTATCAAGTTAAACTACTATATTCAATAAAATTTCTTCAATAACTCCAATTCCTTATTGGCTAAATAAGGCTCTAAGTTTTTTTAAGTCTCACACCTCTCCAATACTAATAAGGTATTTGTTTAGCTAAAGGATGATGTTTAGATTTTGAAATTTAGCAAGTTTAAGACCCATAGTTCCTCTTAAATGCTCATGTTTTTCCCATTTCTAATAGACTATTTAAGCCCTCTTAGCAATAACAATCTATTGTGAAGAAGGCTTTACCATCCTTAATATGGTTGTCTTCCATTTCCAATAATGAGGAAATTTTTCGTTAGTTAGTAAAATCCTTTCAAGATTCTAGCCCACGAAGCATTTGATTCTTTAATTAGCCTCTAGCATTATTTTGCAAGTAATGCTTGGTTGAAAAACTCCAACTCCAAAAATCCTATTCCACTTTATCCCTTTGTCACCATTAATTTTTGCTAATTAATTCAATGGATGAGATTCTCCTCACTTTTTTTTCCCCACTAGAATTTGGATAACTTCTATTAATTTTAGAACATAAGGTCAAAGGAAACTTGAACATTGACATCGCATAGGTTAAGACAATATAGCTACTTCTTTAATGAGCATTTCCCTTATGCTTCATCCAATCTAACATGAATTACATTACTTTTTACTTCTTAATTTTTAATTTCAAGTTCAGGGTTTAGTCTTTTGTCCTTGCAAACAAAATATGGATTTCACATTAGGAAAGGGAAAAATAAAATGACAATCAAAACAAGGATATAAAAAGAGATTATGAATATTAAAGTAAACTTTTTTGGTTTTTTTAAGAATTTAGACCCTTATCTTTGAGATTCTAAGTTCTAATCTTAAGAATAAGCTATAAGATTTGAGGGAACCAGGGTAGTACTTTTATTATATAACTTATGCATTAATAAACCTTTTAATAAATGAAAAAAAAGAAAAATTATGATACTTTATTGTGGATCATTAAAGATCATATGTAACTCCTTAAATGTTTTTCATTAGGTCATTTAATATTTATCTTTTATTATTTTTATATTAGTAAGCATAATTGATGGAGTCCCTTTTAGGAGTAAATTATTTCTTAATTGTTAAGTTAAACTCTTGAATCTATAAATATGTAATGGTTTATTTTTTTTTTAATTCAAGCAATGAAATATAATTAAGAACTTTAACCTTATTAGAAGTTAATCCGCTCAAATAGATCATTAAAGGTTAATCCCTTTAAAGAAATTGATATCTTTATTTTTTTTGCAATTAATTTTCTTTAATTTTTTAGTTCTTTTACTTGATATCTCTACCATCATTACCAAATTAAAAAAATAAAAAAAATCACTACCTCATGGCTTTACAAAATTTACCAAATTTTTTCAAAATTATATTGTCTCATACTTATTTCTTCTTAAAGAATTTTTCCAAAAACTTATGCAAATTTTTTTTGCCTACTATTATTAGTCAAAAGATAATAAATCTACCACTAAGTTAAAGGAAACATAAACTTGCCAATGAGTTGTCATATACCAATTTGAATAGCATTAATGATGACATCAATTTAAAGCATAACATTATGGAAAGCAAAAATCTAAATGGGCTTATTATACCTTTGGCTAAATATTATAACCTACCATCATGAAAATTAATGAATCTTTCAAAGAAGAACAAGTTGTTGTATTGGTTAATTTAAACAAAACTAATGTGTTCATGGATAAAAAGCTTACCAAATAACTTACTTCTTTAAAGATGTGTAATAAGCTTTAAGTGTAGGTCACAGGTAGTAAAAATTTGTCATTATAAGATCAAACTATCTATTTGGAATCATTTTTCATTAGTTATAAAAGATTATAAAATAATTTTTTACATTAATTCCTTGCCAACTTTGAGAGATATTTTTTGGAATCTTTCAAAAAGAAATTATAATGTTAAAGTTAATGCAACTCTTAATCATTATATGAAAAAAGTTATATGAAAAAATGTTAGATTGAAAAAAATAGTTAATTAAGGTAAGATATTCCAAGAGTTAATTTCAGTTAGCCTTAAGGACAAGGCTACTTTGAAAAGTGTGAGAAAAATATAATCATCCTAATTAGGAGATTATTATCAATTAGATGTTTTATTATTTTTATATTAGTAAATATAATTACTTGCATATTGTAGGTATAATTGATGAAGTCCTTTTTATGAGTAGATTCTTCCTTACCTGTCAAATCAAATGCTTAAGTCTATAAATATTTAATGTCTTATAACTTTTTTAATTCAAAAAATCAAATATAATTAATAGCCTTAAGCTTTTTAGAGGCTAATCTTGTTAAAGATATTATTAGAGAATAATCCCTTCAAAACAATTAATATCTTTGTTTTTCATAATTATTTTTCTTTAATTTTTAGGTTCTCATTAAAGACTAACTCTACCCCTTTTATGGAATTAATTCAACTCTCATATAATGGTTGTTAATAACACTCGCATGTTTGAAAAACAATTATTTGTCACCCATGACTATTTACTTTTGTATTTTAAGAGTGCATTGTTATGAGAACTAACATTATATGTCTTGAATGTTGTTTTTTAAGCAAAGCCTAAAGTTTTTATATGTGCCTCTACAATTAATTAGAAAAGATCCCTTAAATTTAAGGATGTTACATAGGAAGATGTTAGAGTGCTTGTACAATCTATGGACATTAAGATCTTATAAGGTTCGTATTAGTTACTCTTAATCAATTTTTAGGTGCCATGTTTCTATTCTTTCATTACCATCAAATGTAATCATCTATCAATAATAAGTCCTGCATTGTAGGCATTGTGGTGTGTTACTTTAACATAGACATACATTCTAACTTGAAGACATTATCTTACTGTTAAGTTGCAATTATATGTGTTTATTCTTATGTATTTAATGTTTAATGTGCAAAAATACCTATCAATGCTTTAAATGTTTTAGGTAGACATTAATGTATAAAAAAAATGCAAAATATAAGATAATCAAAGGTCAATAATTGATTAAGTTGTTATAGGAAATCTGGAATTTACTAAAGAAGATATCTCTTAGAAGAAAATTTTTATTAATAATTGATATTAATAGATATAATTGATAACTAGACTAATAGTTGGTGACTAGCTCTTAGATTTACAAACCAATTATATGTAAATATATGTTACTAAAACTGAGAAAGTTGATAAACATTTATAAAATAAAAATTTTAACACATGTCTAATTTACTTAATTTATTTAATTATAATATAACATGTATTATAATTTACTTAATTCATATTAATAATTTTTAAATATATTTAAAACTTAAAGAACAAAAATACTAATAATTAAAGAAAATAAAAAAATAATTTTCTTTTTTGATTTTTTAAAAAGGAATTTTTTTTTAAGTTGCTATTTTTCTTTATAAAAAAACTCATAATTTAAGTTTTTTAACTTTTCCCTTTTTGTTTTCTTAAAAAGAAATAAAATGTTTTCAAATTCTTTTTTTTTTAATAAAATGTTTATGTAACAATGTATACTTAAATAAAATATAAATAAAAATATATTTCCTAATAAATATAATAAATTTATGCATTATGTAGATCTTATACTACTTCATAATAATTTTTTAATCATAAAAATTATGACTTATAATGGAAAAAATAAACATTAATATCAAAATTCTTACACTTAAGGTTAAACACTCTTAATAATATCTTGAAATCTCCTAATTAGTCTAAAATACTTCAAATAAACAATAAAATCATAATAAAAAAGATTAAAATATTAATTAAAAATTAATAAAAGATATTTTTCACAATGTGTTTTACATCAAACCCTTCTACTCGAAAAAAAAAAAAACTTATTCTCAAGTTAATAATAATAATAAAAAAAAACTAATGTCTTTCATACCAAAAAAATAAATGCTTTAAATACACTAAAGAATAAATTTTTTTTCTTAAATTGTAATTACATCTTTGCATATTAATCCATCAAATTAAGAACTTTTATTAATAAGAACATTAAATTATGATTAAATTTCTCAATCCTAATAACCAATAAAATTTGACAAATGGTCAACAAGATCTCAAAACATATGAGTTGTAGGTCCATTTTTTTGAATTTTTAAAATCTAGAGGCATCTTAATTTTGTCAACTACATAATCTTTTATAATGCAAATTTTTAGCACAACAATCTTCTCTTCAGTAGTATCCTCATAAGTACTTAAAAAATTAACTTGTTTAATCAAAAGGTCTTTAATAACTTGTGCTTCTTCTTTTTGACCTATTAATTCTTGATTTATTGATATATAGTTAGAATTTAATTTCAAAGTCATTAGTCTCTAGGCACCCAAATCAACAAGACCAACAATAGAAGATTGAGAAGATATATTATCATACGATTCCTTGTTTGGGAAGAAATAAGAATTAAATCTCTTTTTAATCTAATCTAAAATCTTATCAAATTTATTACCATAAAATTTAATGACTAGTAAATTTTTCATGTTTGCTCATGAAAGAATTTTTGGCTTACTAGATCTTAATTGATGATATTGAATATCATTCTACCATTTAATTATGTCATCTTAAAGTTTTGAATATACATGTTTCATCTTATTCTCCTTAGAAATGTCATTGTATTTGAAGTAAGCTTCAAGTTTATCTAATCACTTCACAAATTCTTTAACAAAGAAATCTCTATAAAAGATAAAACTACCTTTAAATTAAGAACACGTCTATAAATACATTAACTACGAACCATATCTCTAATACCATATCTACTATATTCATGATATAGTAAAATCACTCTAGATGAGTTTTCTCTTCATGATTAATATCGTTGAAGAAGTTGTTTTAAACTCTATAAAACAATATCAACACAAGTTAAACTTATTTTGACACCAATTAATGCAAAACAAAAGTGCAAAAAATAGGATAATTAAAGTTCAACACTTTATTAAGTCTTTCAAAAAAAAATATAAAATCTACTAAAAAGATAAATATCTCTCCTAAGAGAGTTTTTATTGATAACTAATTTAAATAAACTTAATTGATAATTAGAGACTAAACCTTAGACTTACAAACCTATTTATAATAATTTTCTAATCTTAAAAAATATGACTACTAAGGAAAAAGAAACATTAATGTCAAAATAACTAAATTTAAGGCCAAAGATTTTCAATAATATCTTGAAATCTCTTAATTAATCTAAAATATTTTAAATAGAGAATACAATCATTATGATAAAGATTACAATATTAATTATATAATAATAATAAATATTTTTCATAATGTGTCTTAAATTAAACATTATTTAGGTCACTCCCTAAAAGCAAGGAATTGTGAATGGTCATGAACTTAAGAGAAGTTAAAGCATATCAACTGAAGCATCAATTGTATAACTAATGGATTAGCAAAGTAAGGAACAATGAGACAAATAATCATATCACTTGGTTGTATACTTTATTTATTTTAATTTTGGAGTTGCGACCTAATGTTAATTGTTATTTGTTAGAGCAAATGAGTAGGACTGATTTGTCTTACTTAGTTTGTATTCTTAAGTGGAACTTGTGAACAAACTTATAATATTTCCTAATTTAAATAAAAGCTCTCCACTTTTACAAAAAGGATCATAAATGCTTGTATACATAAAGTGTTAAATGTTGCTACAAGTATGTATTCTAAAGTGTGCCTTAAATTTTTAAATACCTTACAACTTAACTTTTTGCATGGTGAGTGGTCTATAAAATGGATGGCCTTTAGTGCAAGTTGTGGTCTTAAGAATTACAAGCTACTTGAAAGAAAATAAGGCCATAAATGCCTTTAAATGAAATTTTTTGAATAGCAAAATTGTAACTAATTCCTTTTTTACTACATTTGTCTCTTTTTGCCTATGATTCTATAAGTGGGAACCTTGGACATTCATAAAAATCATTTAGTTAGAGAAAAGAACTATATTGAGTATTTAGGAGAAAATATCAAGTGTTGAGTGATATCAAGTATATATGAGTTCTTGTAGTGAGGTATACTTAAGTGTAGCTTGTAAACCTCCTTTTTTCACAGTAAAATATTCTTTAATTGTCTTTGTTATAGATGTAGGCTTGAGGATGAATCACATGAATTCTTGTGTCTTTGAGTTTTAAGCATGTTATTATTTTACTAAAAATTATTATTTTATTTAAATAATCAATTTAAATCTAAGGGTCCAGGGAGTTTATCATAACAAATTAGGATTAGATCCTAACTAATTCCTAAATATTTTTCATGATGAAAAAAGGATTGACAACAAAATATAAGGTGAAAAAATTTGTTAGTAAAAATAATTTAACATGTAGCATATCAAAATATTAACCTTACTAATTAACAAGGACTAACTAAGACAATCGATAAAGAATTATTAGAGACTATGGCAAAAGATAAGAAGAAGTTTATGGAAAATCACATATAGAATATTATTATGCTTATCAAATGACATATTATACGAAGTGGTAGATCAAACCATGTGTGATGGTTTGTGGTCCAAACTAAAGTCTTGACATATGTCAAGTCCTTGACCAACTGGGTGTACTTGAAATATTGTCTTTATACTCTCTTTTCAATTGAAAGAAGAAACCCTAATTTAAGATTTTCTTATTGAGTTCAATAAGATTTAAAATATTGATGTTAAGATTAATGATAAGGACCAAGTTATCATGTTGTTATGCAAGCTACCTCCCTTTTATGAAACTTTCTTCAATATAATAATGTACATAAAGGAAAGTCTCTCTCTAGATGAAATAAAAGCACCGTTAAAATCAAAGGAGTTGAAAAGTATATTACAAAAGAATTTATAAATAATCAAGTAGACATATTGATTATCAAAGGTAGATCAACTTAAAAAAGGTCCAACAACAAAAGCAAATCCAAATCCAAATCCATACACCATGGAATGACCTGTTACCAGTACTATAAAAAGGGACAAACTTAGAGGAATTGTCCTAAGTGCAAAGATAAGTAAAAGCAAAAAGCTAATGATCTTACTAATGCATTAAATATAGCCAGTGAAGGTGAAAACTTTGATAGTAATAATGTTCTAGCAATATCCACCAATGGCTTAAATGTCAAGTGGATACTTGATTTAGGTTATACATTTCTCATGTATCCTAATAAGTATTGGTTCACCACTTATAAATCAATAAATAATGGAATAGTCTTATCAGGAAACATAAGAAACTATCTATTATTAGCATGACAATTTTTTGAATCAAAATGCATAATGATATTTTTAAGACATTAGAGGTTTGACAAGTTCTAGAGCTTAAAAGAATATCATATCATTAAGTATTCTTAATTATCATGGCTACTTGTACTCAGTTAAAGGTAGAGTATTTAAAGATTGTAAGGGTTTATTGATTGTGATGAAAGGAAAGTTAGCTAATGGCCTATATTATCTTTTAGGAAGTACAGTTATTAATGATATAAATATTTTAAGAAATACTTAATTGTGGCATATGCAATTAGGTCACATAAGTGAGTGAAGTAGAGCCAAATTAAGCAAACGATATTTGCTTAAAAGTTAGAAAATAAGTAAGCTGGAATTCTGTGAGTAATGCATTTTTTGAAAGTAGAGCAAGGTTATGTTTAGTATAACAATGTATAGAACCAAAGAAATGTTGGACTATTTTCATTCTAACTTATAGGGGCTAACTTTTATTTCATCCAAAGATGGTAAACGATATATGTTAATTTTCATCAATGATTTTTCAAGGAAAGTGTAAGTGTATTTTCTCAAACAAAAGAATGAAGTGTTTAACAAATTCAAATGGTGGAAGATCTTGACTTAAAAGCAGATTGGTAAAAAGATCAAGCATTTGAGGACTTAAAACAATATGGAATATTATTCTAGTGAGTTTGATGAGTTCTACAAGAATGTGAGTATCATGCAACATAGTACAATTAGACATAAGCCACAAAAAAATAAAGTTGCAGAATGAATGAATAAGACACTCTTAGAAAAAGCTCACTACATGCTCTCTCAACTAAAACTATTGAAGGTTTTTTAGGCTAAAGTTATCAATATAGCTTACTACTTAGTCAACCAATTTCCATCAATAACAATTGAGATAAAGACTCAAGCAAATGTATGGTTTAGTTTTCCTATTAATTACTCTAATCTTAAAGTATCTAGTTGTCTTGTTTACACTCATGATAAAAAAGACAAGTTTAGGTTAAGAGCCAAAAAGTGCATATTCTTAAACTATATAAAAGGTATCAATGGAAATGTTATGATTTAGCAACCCAAATTGACTTAAATTTATTATTGTAGGGATGTGATTTTTGAGAAGTCTATGATGGTCTTAAAGGTCAAGGAGTCTATCATGATTGATGATGACCATAAAGTCAACAAGTAAGTAGAGTTAGTGGTGAAGGTTTCAAATTAAGTGACAAAAGATAATGAAATCCAACCAATACATTAAGATAAGAAATAAAAGTTTTAGCTAGAAGCTACAA
Organism: Bruguiera hainesii; assembly: GCA_023213295.1. Classification (NCBI taxonomy): domain Eukaryota; kingdom Viridiplantae; phylum Streptophyta; class Magnoliopsida; order Malpighiales; family Rhizophoraceae; genus Bruguiera; species Bruguiera hainesii. The sequence goes on along the minus strand of JAHOYR010000011.1, from coordinate 6,809,524 downwards.
AACTTGAATGGTAAGTTAAATCAAAAGCTTCAAAGTTAGTAGAAGACTCTTATAATACTGGAAAAGGCAAAGAAAAAAAAGAAATCAGATTGTTCGTGCAATACATATCAAGATAAGCTATATTTACCTTATTAATGATTTAAAACCTACTTCTTATTAAGAGGTTGTTTTTAGTTTTGAATCCTCTAAATAGGTTGTTATCATGATAGAGGAAATTGACTCTTTACATAATAATCAAATTTACAAGTTAGTGAAACATTTCATAAGTTAGAAGATTATTGAGTGAAAATAGGTTTAAAAATGAAAGGAGGGCATTCCAAAAGAAAGGATGGCATTCCAAAAGCTAAAAAAGCATGGTTTAACGCACATCTAGTTACAAAGAACTTTACACAATAAAAAGGTATTAAATTTCATGAAGTATTTTCTCTTATAGTAAAGTATAGTTTTATTTAGATGTTACTTATAAGGTTGCCTTACTTGACATAGAGTTAGAGCAACTTAATATTTAGGTACCATTCTTGCATGGAAATCTTGATTAAAAAAGTTTTACATGCATTAAGTATAGGGTTTTGTAAATCTAGCAAAAAGGACCATGTGTGTTTGTTCAAAAAGTCACTTAATGATCTCAAATAGTCATCGAAGCAATAGTACAAACAATTTAATAGTTTTATGATCGACAACAAATATTCCAAGAGTAATTATAACAATTATATTTATCATAAAAAACTATCAAATGATTTATTTATTTATCTATTGTTTTATGTTGATGACATGTAAATAGTTAGAAATAACATGTCAAAAATCAATTAGTTGAAAGCTCAATTAAGTGAGTTGAAATAAAAGACTTAGAAGTAGTTGAAAAGGTGTTAAGGATAAAGATATACATAAATCAAGGCCTTAAGACCTTGTACTTATCACAAAAAAAAGTACATTGTAAAAGGTTTTGAAATGATTTGGCATATAGAATTGTTGACTGTAATAATTAAGATTTAAAAACAAATAATTGGAAAACAACTATAATTGTCTTAATATAATTGAAATCAAAATGGAGATTTGTTAGAAAGTATGCCTTGAATTTTTAAATACCTTACAACCTAACTTTCTCCATAGTGGGTGGTTTGTATAATAAGTGACTTTACGTGTAAGTTATGGTCTCAAGAATTAGAAGTCACATGAAATAAGATAAGGTCATACATGTCATTAAATGAAATTCTTTAAATTGTAAAATTGTAGTTAATTCTTTTTCAATTGCATTTACCTTTTTCACTACATTATTTTATAAGTAAAAACTTGAGTTATTTGAAAAAATCATCTCATCAAAAAAAAAAACACTATAAAATATTTGTAAGATAATATTTAGTATTATGTGATATTATGTGTATATGGGATTTTGGGCAATGAGATATATTGTAGCTTACAAATATCTCTTTTTTTAATAATAAAATATTTTTTAATTATTTTTGTCATATATATAAATTTAAAACTAAATTTAAATTTTAAGTTATTATTTTATTACAAATTATTATTTTACATAAATGATTAATTTAAATTTAAAATATTTATCTAATTTATCACAACAATTAAAATTGCATGATATCACTCATACTTTGATTATTAAGATTATAAACTTAGTAAGTATTCAACTAATGCCTTTTTAGTTTGAAAATAAGTCAAAAAAAATAATTGTCAAGACTTTGTGATAATTTGTAAATTTAATGCTTATTATTTACCTTCCAAAAAGACTTCTCAATTATTTGCTATTTTTCTTTCCTCAAAAGAAATTAACAAATCTAAGAAAATAGTGAGTTAGGAATTCGCCAACTAAAAACCTATTGGTTAGTTTTAGAAAAGGTACAAAACTAAGTTAATTCCTTCAAAATATGGACAAAGTGTTTGTATCTAAGCACCTTATTTTATTATTATACACATATTGTAACCAAGCCCAAAGAAGAAAAAAAACTCAGAAGTGCAGGAAATTTAGTTCAAATAAATTAATAAAACAAACAGAGAGATAATTGAATAAAACAGAAGACGGAATGCTAGCTTTACCTTTGAGCAAATGAGGAAGGTAAAAACTCAATGTCCGAAGAAGAAAATCTTGGGCCAAATTACCCAACAAAGTGACAGAGAGAGGAAGCAGAAGAACTAAAGGGGAAATTGGGTGGCAAGCTGACAGAGGGAACGTTAAATGTCTTGGGGAAAGAGGAGTATAATTCGGTTCAGAATCCAAACAGCAATCTAGAATGAACTTGAATGCAACTCCAAATGGAATCTCAACCATACTTCTTACTTTAGTATGTAATGCTATCTTAGCTGAAAGGCCAAGAAAATGTATGATACAACTGTATATTAACAAGGGCATGCCAAGGGTCAGGAAACAGAAAAAAGGTAAGAATAAAGCTCAAGAAAACAGTATACCACTCGAATGTATGATACATCTCAGACTTACGACTTCCAAGTTATAATAGTCTTAACACAAAGAAAAAGCTATCCTGTTTAAAACACCAGGATACAGCTCTGCTCAATCAGCAACAACTTGCATGGCTACTGACACTGACCTATACTCAAATCACTGTACATAGCTATCCTAAGATGCTAGCCGAAAGCATAAGCCACCCCACAGCAAAAAATATATATCATATGTCATAACAGACTGCCACAGACCTCAAATGCTCATGATGCTACAATCGCTGTATACACCATCCAATGGCAATTTTGCAAGCTTTGCAACATTTCCATTTTGGTAAATATTCATCTCGTGTGTGCTATTTTCCATTCTGTTAGGAACCTTGTGACCTTGCAAGAGCTGATCTACTTGTCCGCATGACGCTGCTATTAGCCCTGCATTTGGGATGACAGTGTATCAATGAACTTAAGAAAAACAAGAAAGGTCAAGCTTAAGCAGAATACATAATATTAGTAGATTTAAGTTAGTCACGTTAAAGTCCCGAGTCTTTCTTTTAGACGATGACATGCCAAGTTGAATGCAAGGATAGTGAGAGACTCATGATGGTGTAAATAACAAAGGGAATCACCATGAGCTGTGAACTGTCTGGGAATAAAATATGATTTTCAGCATCTGAACTAATCAAGCAGAGTTGGCAGAACATGTACAATAAAAGAGGCAGATATGACATGATTAAAAATTCACTTCAGAATTTCAAGCGTTGCCACTTCTCCATGTTTATGTTAGATTGTTCATTTGTTTTTACTGTTATTGGACAACACTCACTAACTAAATTCGTGAGTTGGTAGGATTGTCCCATATAATAATTCTAGAACTAATTTCCCCATTTTCTGTCATTCAATAATAGAGAAGAATAAGACAGCAGTGCTACAGTTAAATTTATGTAAAACAATCAAGAAGTAAAATAATCTATAAGAGGATGATATCAAGATGTACCTAAAAACAATGGAGAAGGTTTTCCAGGTCTTGATTTAAATTCAGGATGGAATTGAACACCAACATAGTAAGGATGATTATGCAGTTCGACAATCTGCATTATCAATATGCCAAAAGTTACTCAGAACCACCAGGAGTATAGGTCACAACAGCAACATAAACAAAGGGAAAATATTTTTTGCATCACAAAAACTAATAGCAATACCTCCATTCGTTGACCAGTTTCATCCTTGCCAGTGAATGATAGACCAGCATTTTCCAAGCGTTCTACCATGTCTGGATTTACCTGCAAAAGAAAAAAATTCACTGCTAGTGATCAAAAGGCCACTCAAAACACACAGGTATGAAAGCTGAAAAGTAAAAACACATGTTATTAAGTGAGTGTTCATTTAACAGTGATGTCATTCATACCTACATATTTAACAGGATGTTATTTTATTAAGCGAGCATGCTTCAGCCTTACAGATATGATGCACCATGATGCATGAAAGATGGCCATTACAATTAGCAATCACAGAAATGGTTATCATAGATGTTCACAATAAAATTAGAGCCACATGCATCATATTCTTTTCAAATCTAATAACTTTGCCCCTCAACAACAACAAGAACAACATAAAAATTTTAATCCCAAATTTGATTGAAGTCGGCTACATGAATCTTTTCTCACAATTCTGCTCTATTATGCAATAAGGTGCAAGACCTAAATGTTTTAAATCCTTCCTCACTAAAGATTCCCAATTCAACCTAGGTCTTCCTATCCCTCTCCTCTTGCCATCCACCTGAGTTTGATCACCCCTATTAATTGGAGCATTTGCTAGTTTATGTTAGACATATCCATACCAAAGAAAATCTCACTGCCTCAA
>JAHOYR010000011.1:6777524-6805155 GCA_023213295.1 Bruguiera hainesii | reverse complement strand
TGAGATAAAGTCCTACTTAGAACAGATAAAAGATTGGGAAAACGAATTGAGAAGGGTGTGAGAGATAGTGTTGCACGCAGCAGGTCCTAGTCTGGCTCCTCTATCATTTTGTCGGAAATATATTTTTTTCTAGGCCAACATTTTGAATGGTTTTCTCATGCATATCTACCATACAAAGACAATACCATCTTCACATTCCGTACCTCATATCTATGCCGATGTCTCTCATCAATGAAGCGCTTATTACCATAGCTGACAGAACCCAGATGACAAGGATTAGCAATCTTAAACAAATTCAATAAGAACACAAACTCAAGTTTGTATGTTTCACTCATAAAGGAATTCCAGTTGATTTATGCATTGACCATGTTAGGGTGATACATTGCTTATCAAGAAATTTATTGTCCAATTATGCGCTAGCACGCTCTTACATTATTTTTATGTGGTATGTGTCCATTTTACTTACAGTTTCGCAGTCTTGCAGTCCCTGACTTGGAAATATGTTCTCCTTGAGCCAACACGCATGGTGCCTCCCATGTGAGTTTTTGATCCCTGTTAGGAAGGGAAAAACTTTAAATTAAAAGAAGGTAGAGAAAAACATCAGTTCTGTTGTAGCCCAAACTCAAGGGAACATCCAATCAAGACCTCAGGCATCATGATAACACAAGGATTTTTGCTCTCAGGATCGAATTCTGTGCTGTTGGCATCTTGTAGACCAACAACAGATCGTGCAAACTCAATAACCGCAATTTGCATTCCTAGACAAATGCCAAGAAATGGAATTCTGTTCTCTCGAGCATACTTAGAAGCAAGAATTTTCCCTTGCACACCCCTCTCACCAAACCCTCCTGGCACAAGAATGCCATCTGTACCCTGAACATAAACACTAGTTAGAAGGCTACCAAAGAGAGTTAGCAGAACTTAAAAGAGCTTTGAAAGTTAACAGTCTCAACCAGCTATACTAGTGGAATCAAACCTTTAACATTTTCCAGGCAGCCTTATAAGCATTAGGATTCTGTAAGGAAAACACTAATGTCAAGATCTAAAGCAAAGTGAAGGATAGATTTAGAATCAGGGGTTTGAATCAATAACCTCTTTAGCTGTTTGATCTTCAAGGTCACTAGCTGGAACCCAATCCAGAACAAGTTTTTTGCACCAAGCAACGGAGGCATGCAAGAGAGCCTGACAAGAAAATACAGAGGCTCTCATTACTGGCAAAAATAAAGTTACTTTTCTTCATTTTTGGATTAAGTCACATAAAGCATCTCCTACCATACTTGTTTTGCACTCACTTGCACACACTTGAATAAAATTAAAGTAGCATGTAGCCTAAGTGAATGCTTTATTTTCTTGTGTTTTTAGCAGTTAGTGAAAGCTTGCACAGAAAAGGGCATATAACATAACAGATGTCAAAAAATTCTTTGCCATTCCTGCACAAATTTTAGCAAGATTAAGAGGAAACATTAACATTAGATTCATTAGACAGCTGTCCCTTTTCTGCAGAACTGGTCAACTTATTAGCTACTTTCTTGTACTTGATCTCACAAATTAGATGAGATTTTGTTGTTTCTGCGTAGTTGTGAATCACTAAGGTCATGCTTGACATCATACAAGTCAGCTTACCTAGTGCAGTTTAACTAGCAACTTGAAACTAGTAACATCCCACAAACATGAAGATTACTATATCTTGGTTACTGAGGATTAATAATTTTTTAAATTCTACAACTTAGTATCTAAGATTCCTTCTTAAAAATTGCAGAATTATCAATTAAGCAGAAAATTATGTTAAAAGCTCACATCAAATGAACAAATGAGGCTTCAAGCTAATATTAACAATATAAAATTGCCAATAGGAAAGTGTACCTTTAGTACCGAAAGGTAGGAATCTGTAAGACATGTGTACTTCCCAACCACAGCAACTCGAAGCTATCAAATCATGGCTTACAATGATAATCTCAAGAAGCAAACTGTAAGAATTGGTAAATGCATCTGATATTTTCATAAGACCTACCGGTTCATGCAGCATGTCACAGATCTCAGCCCTAGAAGTCCACTTTTTTAAATCAGGCTCCCTAGCAACCCTGCACGTGAAAAGACAGAGCCATATAAGGATGCCATGAAATGAAAACCATAACAAAAGCACACTGTGTGCATGCATCAAAATAGGGGAAAGTGGAGAAGTGAGCTCCTTGGACAAACCCAGGAATGTTCAGCACTTTCAGAATTGCTTCATGAGCCTTTTGATCCTGATTAAGAAGAAATATGTGGCACTCTGGTTGTAAGGATTGTTAGCTACTTCAACATTTAGAACAGCTATCAAAATCACTGCAAGAGTTCTTACTCTTAAAAGCAAAGGAATGTGCCAGATATTGGGAACATCATAGAGTGTGATAATGTTATCTGCCTGAAAAATGAATTGGTCTCGATAGATCTTCCAAATTAAAATTTGTCAAACCAAAAGGGTATGAGAAACATTTATTCTTGTCAAAAACATACCAATACATGGCAAAACTGAGAGAGTTTCTGCTTTACATTCTCATCAAGTGCCTGTAAAATGCATCCAGATTTAGAGTCAGGAACCAAACGAATTTTGCATAAATGTGTTTGTTTGCGGACATTGATGCTTGAGCAAAAGAAAGAGGGAGACTTACCGTTGTGCTGCGACAAGCTAAGATATTTGGTGTCAACCCTAGGCCTCTGAGTCCACGAACACTGTGCTGGGTCGGTTTTGTTTTCTGCAGGGTATAATGTTTCACAATATACAGAAGACAGAAATTGTTTGTATAAGTTGAAAAATGCCAATATAAATTAATATTCCAATGCAAGATTTGTGCTTACATACAAGTTCAGAGAAAGCTTACTTGTTCGCCAACAACATTTAAAATTGGCACAAGACTGACATGAATCAAGCAAAAGTTGCCTGCTCCTGAAACAATTATCACTGATGAGAAGAAATTGCTTGACTACACATGGTCAGAGTGACAGCATCCAAACTGCACCCTGTCAAATTACAGACACAATGTTCTTACCCACACGGTATGAGAACTGCCCCAGAGCCTCAATAAATGGCATGGACTCAATGTCTCCTACATAAAGGAAACTGTTCATGATGGAGAAAACATGTAAAACACCTCAAATTGCCATCATACATAAATGATGTTCTCAGTGTACCTATGGTTCCACCCAACTCGATGATGCAAACATCAGCAGAACCCGGCATTCCATCTACTGGTTTCATTGCAGCCTGTTCGATCCACCCTTGAATGGCATCTGTAATGTGAGGAACAACCTACAAGAAAAGCACCAGCAAGAAGACATGAAGGAAAAGTACCCAACAAAGCTATGACATGCAACAGGATGATGTAGAGAATGGGTTCAGTAATAGAGGAAAACCTGAACAGTTTTTCCCAGATAATCACCCCTTCTTTCCTTATCGATAACAGCCTAAGATACAAGAAGGAAAAAAAAAAAAAAAATCAACTGACTTGAACGACAATATTACAGAGTTAATATGATACACAAACAAAAGAATCATGTTTAACCCACTTGCCTGATAAATCTTTCCCGTAGTTATGTTGTTATCACTTGTCAATTTGATATCTAGAAACCGCTCATAATTTCCAAGGTCCAAATCAACCTAGGAAACAAACAGGTAAGTAATTGTTACTGTTTATTTTGCATTTTGTCTCTCTGTTTTGAATGCTATCCCCCTACATAACATACAACACATATTCAAAGATGTTAGTCTTTTATACTTAAATCTTAGTCTTTCTCTCCACAGTCAATGAGCTCCCCTTTGGCAGCTAATTTATCTGGAGTATGTTTTAGTCAGATGTACAAGTATGCAGGTTTAATGGGTCATGGATTTTCCTAGTTGCTGATCAGAGAGATAACAGTACATAACATGAGATATAAGTAGCCATGATTTGAGACTCTTATAAATGGTACAAAAACAATCAAAGATGATGCTGCTTATGCTGGCAAATAAAAACCCTCTTAACTAAAATTTCCAATGCTCATGATTACAGAAAGCTAAACAAAATTAAATGGAAAGCAAAAGCCTAAAATTGACCTTCTCAAGCAGCTATCCTTCAGAAGTTTTTTTTTTTTTTTTTGGGAGATGAATGAAGAATGCATTTATATTTTATATACAAGTATGTCTCCATGTACGCGTGCATGCATATGCTGATATAGGTGGTGGTACCTCGCCGCCGTCATCTAAGACAAAGACCTCTCCGTGCTCAACAGGTGACATTGTTCCCGCATCGGTGTTCAGATAAGGATCTGATTTTTTTTTTTTTTTTAACATCATAACCCCAAAGAACAGGGTAAACATTGTAAGCCAAATCAAGACTTTCAAGTTCAGAACAAAAGAATAACTACAACAAGCATTGGAAGAGAAGAGAAATACAAGAAAAAACGACAAACGAAAACTCTAAGAATGAAAAGAAGAAGAAGAAGAAGAAGAAGGAGATCAACCGTCCACGTATAATACATTTATTTTGTTCAACTCAAAGCCAATATATGACCCCAAAAAAAAAATACAAAGGAACCAAAATATATATTAAAAAAAATCAAAAAAAAAAACAAAAAACAAGATAACGGATTCAGGAATAAACTGGAAAATAAGGTGTAAAATCAAATAATGAAGTACAAAATTGACTTCCATTAGGGTCTTTTTTTCCAAAAAAGAAAAAAAACGTTTTGACTAACGAGCGATTTTATCAGGGAATGATGGTTTTGCAAAACAAAAGAAGAGAAAGAAAGAAAAGGAAAAACAATTATAATAAAGCAAACTAATGAAAAATATTTTAAATAAAAAACCAAGAAAGAAAGAAGTGATTAGACAATTATAAGGAAGCGAAGAAGAAAGAGAGAAGGGGAGGAGAGAGACCAATTTTGATGGCAGTAACACGAAGTCCACAGGCCTTGAGAAGCAATCCAATGCTACTGGCAGTCACTCCTTTGCCCAGTCCGCTCACCACTCCTCCCGTCACCAACACATACTTCATTTTCATACTCTCCTTCTTTAATAAATCAGCAATTAACAGAACGAACGGAAGAGTAAATAAACAAAACAAAACAAAACAAAAGCCAAAGAAAGCACAAAAGAGGCAGAGCAAAATTAATTAGTTAAAAAGCTCTCATTGTTTTTTCTCTAGATGCTACTGAAGTATTCATCAAATCGAAGCAGCAGAAGAATGGGAACCTTCGTTATTGCTGTTGAGGAAGAAGAAAAAGAAGAAGAAAGTTTCTTCGCTAACTGGAATTTCAGGGTGGGTTGGGGGGGTGGGTGGGGAGAGCTTATCACTTGCTTGCAGCACTGCAGAGCTCAAAATAACAGGCTCTGGATATGGCTATGACTATGAAGGTGAATACAGTAACCAGAGTAGAGCGCAAACGGGATGAAATCTTGCTTTTATGAATGAGACTTACTGTTTGGTCACGTAATTTTTCTAAACTCAAATAATTATAAAAATATTTTACACTTCGTCTGAAATATCATTTATTATTAGGTGAATGCTACTTTCGTACATGGTATATTACTTTTATATAAGGCAATCGAATTAGACGTGAATTTTTATCGTAATATTATATTACCTATAATATATATCGTGACCTATTTTATAATTATATTATAATTTTAAATATTATTTTATTTTTATGAAATAAATAGTTAATAATTTAATTTATTTTATTTATACAATTATTAAGCTTTTTAATTTTTTTCATTTAATTAAGATTTGTTAATATTTAACCTATAAATTAAATTGTATCATAAATTTTCAGTTATTAATTAAATAAGACAATGAATAAGTATGCATTTTAATTATTATAAGATAATCTAATTAAATTAAAATATTTTAAAATAAATAAGTAAATTATAAAATTAAAATAATATCCAAATTTACAATATAATTGTAAAATGATAAAAGAGTTGGTGGTGTATACAATGTTTTATGTTCAATATAACTTTTTTTTTTTGTAATTATTTGTATCCTTAAAATCTATGCCTACCAAAATTTTTCTTTGAAAGGGCGATTTTATGATAATCCTACAACTAATATACATATATATATATATATATATATGGTGAGGAGCGAGAGAAGAGAGAGGAGTAACTCTGAGAGGGGTGATATCAAGTTTCATAAATTGTCGTGTCAAGAAGCACTTCAATTCCATGAACCCAAGAAAAATATTGTAGAGTGGACCAGTCACAAATACAAGAAGTGGGTTCCACACCACGCATGACGTACAGGTACGCATGTTCCACAGAAGAAGAATAGCTCCTCAAGTTTAAGGTACTTTTTGTTTTTAAATTTTCCCTGTGAGATAAGCTAATTTTGTCGAGAAATATTAAAAAAATACATGAGGTCGTCCAGCGATCTTAAAAATCAAATCCGTATCCATATATTTTTCAATAAAAAAAAGTGGGTTTCAAATTTAATATTATTTATATTATAGTGTGTAAGAGATTGTGTAGATTGATAAATGATGAACTTTTTATAAAAAAAAAAATTAAAATTAAAAATTTATTGAGTGATTTTAATTAGATTATACTTTTAAATTAGAATTTTATTGGGTGATTTCAATTAGATTTATATAGACAATATCTTATATTTTTATAATATATATATATATATATATATATATATATATATATATATATATATACATTTTTTTTTTTTTTAACTCCTGGATGATGTGGAGACAAGTTTATAAGGTAGGCGAGAGGCAGAAAATATTGAAAGAAATAGAGCATTGGGCATTTGGCGGTCCTCCTTTTTCCGAGTGCCTGATGCTTGCATTTCCAATAAGACCAAAGAGTTCCGACATGCCGCCGCCTCAGTCGTCATTTTCTAATTTACTGTTTAAATTCTCTTATTTAAAAAGAAAAAAAAAACTTGTGACTAAATTCACAGGGTACACAAAAAAATAATAAGAAGAAATAAATAATCCCAAATTTTTATAGTTAAATTTTTATTTTTTTATTTAAATTTTATATTTTTAAAAATTATTTAAATTAATATTTTTAAATAAATAATAATCAAATTATTAATAATTTTTATTTAATTTACTTTTTATTTTTATCAATTTTTGATCATTTTTTACTTAAAAATTGATTTAAAATAAATTTAAAAGTATAAAATTTAAATAAAAAAATAAAAAATTTATGATCTAATGGTAAAAATTTAAAAAAACATTAAAATTAATTTTTTTTTGTATACCTCCTAAATTCACGAATAGTTCAAAAAGTTTTACTATTAGGTTATTTTTATTATGAATACCATTAGCAATGATTTAAATCAAGTTCTTAAATTATAAACTAAAATGTATAATGAGAATTTTTCAGTTTATTTAATTTATCTGTTATTGATTATTATTAATTATTGTTGTTAATAAACAAAATAATAATGTATAGTAACACTAATTATTCTTGTCTAAATAATAAAATAATTATTTGAGACATTGTATTTATATCTTATTATATTAGATCTTTTACTGGCTTAATTTCTCTTCTTATTGTTTATTTTTGTGACCATTTTTGCTCCTCTAGTGTCAAAATTGAAGGATTTGAGTCAATGAACGTCGCTTTGATAATTTGAACGCTAAACAAAGAGCAGAGGGAGACTTCAAATTTTAGAGATATGGGGAAAAAATCATTAAATTTAGGGTGATTATGGGTATTTTTAGTATAATATTGTTAATTAATAGTTGTTTTACACAAAATTTTACAACTAACTGCTTTTTCAATTAACTGCTTTTGAGGGAGATCGTCAAAAACAGGAAACCTTTAAAAAAGTTTATCAAAATTATTACGTTTTTTCTTTTAATGTAGCTGTAATCATCACCCTCAAAAAGTTAAAACAAAAGCCCTTTTAGGCGAATTTACCGAAGCAAAAAGTTTGAGACAGTGGAAATTATTTTTATTCTTTATTTCCAGTTTTCAATTCCATTTTCTCATTTTCCTCTCCTATGGAAATTAAAAAAAAAAATTATAAACAAACGGTGTTCATTTGATAGAAATAATAAACAATTTTCGCAATTAGAAGAGTGAAAAATATGTGAAAAGTTTTTATATACAAAGGTGCTGTTTGAATTTATTTTAATAATAAGCAAGGACATTCTTGTCATAAAAAGATTCTTTCACTCGAGACCAGTTAAGAGTTCCATTTTTTCGACCCGAGAACATCATTTTGATGTTTTCTTACGTTAGCTGTATAATCAAGCTGGAAATTGGGGAAACCGGTTTTTTATATATATATATATATATATATATATATATATATATATATATTTTTTTTTTTTTTTTTTAATACGTGTGAAAAGGAGATTTCATGTTCTTAATCCCTTGGAAAACACCAAACTGCCAACCAACACTATTCTTGGAGTCGAACGTCGTCGCCGAAGGAAAGCTTAGACTCTGATTGGCGATGGGGATTGGGGGGAGAATCAGATCGGTCACATTCCAGAGAATGTGTATAGAGTAATTATCATTATCGGAATCTAATCTATGGTCGGCTTAAATAGATACAAAGTTGTAAAAGTGGGTATGCTTTTTTTACGTGGTTAACACAAAATTTAATGCCGTTTTAAATCATTTGTGACTTTTGTCTAAAAAAAAGACATGTAATAGAGAAAATTTAGTCAATTTCACCCTAATTGCAAAACAAAAAAAGAGAATGTTGGTGTTATTATTATTATAATAGTGTGAGAAAATTTTTCATATTGTGTATTGTGCCCTTACTCTTGTGCCAGAAGACCACCCACAGAAAAAGGATAGAAAAATATGGAAAAAGAAAAGTACCGGCGAGGGTAATAATGAACTGTGGTGGAGGGACGGCAGAACTGACTCGATGAGATCCACCCACCGGAGCCCACACCCCTGGGCCACTTGGTAGTTAGCCGTTGAGGACCGTGGGTGTCCCCACCTGATTTCCTACGATCCGCAAAATCTTTACAAGCCTGCGTGACCGCAACAAGGAGCAATCCTGTCTTCTTTCCCCGCGCATACAGATTTAGAGGGTTAAAAAAGGATGCATTTTTAATTAAGCTTTTGTACAATGGTGCGGTGGGGTGTAGGTGGTGGCGATGGCTATAATGACCGATGCCGAGGATGATGAGTAGGGAGCAACCTATTTATTTCTCATTTTCGTTGACCAAACTAAGGATTAGAAAAATAGTTGGAAAGACTTTAGGTGTAGAAATTGCCACTGCGCAAGCAAAGTATATTCCAATGCAGAGGGGAAGGAAGAGCGGGGTGGGGGTCGTCACAACAGATATAAAGTGCTTGTCCTTTCGTTAGAGGGCATGGCGCACTTTCCGAAAGTGCTTTTTATGGATAAAAGGATATTTTGATAAAACGAAAAAAAAAATATATATGGGTATTTGCATCTGTGCTAGAAAGTAAAAATCCACTAAAGCAAAAACCAAAAGGCGAAGAAAATAGCTCGGTAGTCAAAAGTCGGCAGTCGGCGGTGCAGAAGAAATGAGGGCCACCTGTTTTTTCCTCTGGCCGTCAACTTCTCGTGCCATCGCATCTTTGACTACTAGACTAAATAACTGTATCAAAAAAATTAAAAAAAAAAAAAAAAGGTTTTAACAAAAAGTTTAAGTTAACGTGGCGAAACCCAAGAATAAATTAAATATCAAATTTGAATACACTTTTTTACACAAAATTTTATTAAAAAAATAAAAATATATAATTTAAAATTACAATTTTTTAATTATAAAAATTCTAATATTTTATCAAAAAATTATTTCACCAAAACTTTAAATTATTGAATAAGACTTGTAGATAAAAGATATATTAAACTTGAAAAAAACTGCATAATATATATATATGATCATTCATCTACTAGCTGAAAGAAGTGGGTTTGCATCATTCGCCCTAAACTATTTGAACTTTCCTTTTATCTCAAGAAAACGCACCTAACTTCCAACTAACTTCTTACGTAAAATCAGTCAACTTATTTTATGTTTCTCTTCTATTATGTTTCACTTTCCCTGGTTTGTGTTTGTAAAGTTTCTTGTACAATCTTGCCTATTGTGAACAAAAACTCTAAAGATGTGTAACACTTTTTTTTTTTTTTTGTTTATAGTCTATTAAGAGGGCAGCGAGCGAATACTACACAACTCTCGTTCCTCAAATATGTCGGTGATTGGAACCTAATAATTTGTAAGTTTAATGTCTAAACTATTAACTATCCATCTTTCTTGGTTAATTTGTACTTTATTCGGAAAACTCTATGAGATTCGACCCTAATACTATCCATTAGGAGTGTATTATAATTAATTATTAAATAAAGCTGGTTATCCACATATTTTCAACGTAAACTAAACAGCAGCAGTTACGTGTAATCCTCTACAATTGTAAGCCATGGTCGTGGATTTGTTACATACCAACCGGAAAATGGGACCCATATATCTTTCCAAGTCCAACTTCACCATTCCGTCCTTTTTGTTCAAATGTTTACCACTTTGGATAGGATAAGTGCAAAAATCCCACGAATGCACGAGGTTCCCTTCTTTCTTTTTATTTACACTTTTCTGTCTTCTTCTTCGATCGATATTCTTGGTCTATACCTTCTTTCTCGTCCTTTGACATTTTCCTTTTTCTTGTTTTCTTTTTTTTTTTTAATGTCTTAGCGACTAGGCTATGACTAGGCCACACCATTTTCATTCAATAAACATTGGCTGTCGTCACATTGCCGATGGTGGTCACCCATGATGGGCCTTCTCGTCGCTATCTCTGGCCAGTGACCTCCCCAACAATGGTTGTTGCGCTGGATCACCATGTCAGCGGCGACAGTCCACGGCCTCCTGCACCTTACCCTTTCTTTGGATAACAAAGTAGAGGAGAGGACATGCGAAGGAGACGAAAATTTTTCGTCCTCTCGTGTTTGGGAAGGAGTAATAGATGGGGTTTTTTTTTTTTTTTTTCCCTGTCGAAAAGAGTGAAAAATGAGGAGAAGAAAAATAGTATTTTTTACAATTTTAATTTTACCCTTACACTAAAATTATTGAGTGTTAGTAAAAAAAAAAAATTAATATGAATAAATTATTCATTTTATGAATCAAGTAAAAAGAAAAATCAATAATTTTTTACTCAATTTTGAGAAGAATAAATTTTCTCAAACATAAACATGATTCCTTGTTCCCTTATTTTCCGCTCCTCGTCCCCTTTTCCCCTCCTAAAGACAATGTTATTGGTGGTCTATGACGGCTACTTCGCTGACAGTTTGTCCGTGGTTTATTCGGTGACCTGGTTAATTGGTAGTTTTTAACCAAGTGAATTCGATAAATGTAGAGCTATTTGGGATTGTCGAGAATTGGAGAATTGAGTAAATCAAGTGTCAATCCAACAATTCCTTGGAATTGAAGTATGGAATTGGATTTCTAATTTTAATTTGACTGTCTGGTTAATTTAGAATTGCAGTCGGAAATTGAAATTAGAGGTATGTCTCCATTCATTCTTGTTCCAATATTCAGACAACACCATCAATGACCCTTTTAATCCTTTCAAAACTCCAACTGACCAAGGGGGAGGGACAACATCTGTCAAATTGCTTTCAGTAATTGCAGTTTGGGTCGATTGGTTTGAGGTTTTTCTAATAAAAAACATAGTACAGTAATAGGAAAAAATAGTGTCGATCGGGATTATTCCCCAACTTCTGTATTTTAATAACTTATCTCAATATATGCACATTAGAGAGCTGTTGAAAATTAGGATATTTGAAATCTGTTCCAGGGATTTACTCGAGGGAAGTCTTTAATGTCATTCTCTTGGCTTGTTATTCAAACAAAGATATCCTTAAGAATATTTCATGATATTACCAAGCAATGTCGAGAAGAAACATTTCTACAAATAGATCAAAGGTAAAGTAATTTAAATATGTGTGTATGTTAAATGATGATGGGCAATTAATATAAACACTTCTATTTGTTAAATGATGATGGTCAGTTAATATAAACATGCGTAGATAGAATGGTTTAATGAACGTTTGATTAAAAATTTAGATTCAATTCTACTTCTTAACAATTGAATTAAATTAGGAATTTCAATTCCATTACCTCTAAATCACATGCACATAATAACATTGGTTGATACGAGAATTCAATAACAAAAACTCCTATTAACTTCTAGTGGCTAAAAAACCTTCATTCCTAATTATTGTGATTTAATAATAAAAAACGTTTATTGTCACATTAAAATTATAAGTTCAATTTTTTTGTAAAAAAAAAAAGAAATTTAAGATTGTAAGGTATCATCCTGCTTTTTGTTTATATTTTTTTAAATAAAGAAAAAAACCCTGAATGACATCCGATGAAGATTTTTGTTTTTATTTGAAAAAATAAAGAAAAAAAAAAACACCCTAGATGACATCCTGCGAAGACACCTAAGGCTATGGTAAGATCCAATCAGCATTCGGTAGGTGTTGATTTGTTATTCGATTTCGTTTGGATTAACACATGCGTGCTGCAACGTCCATTTCAGCACGTCAGCTTGACATCGGCTCCAACCAAGCTTGTCCCTGACAGTCAAACCCGGTTCTTGAATACACCGGTTCCAGAAGTTGGCAAATGTTTTTTATTTTATTTTTAATTAAAATTCTTGTTAGACAGTATTTTCCTTTTTAATCATACATTTTTTTGACAAATTTGAATATAAATTCTCGATAAATGTATATATTCTTAATTTAACTTGAATATTTCACGTTAAATTATATTATTTTTATTAATAAATTGTATGCATAAGCTTTATAAACAATTTTAAAATAAATTATATAATTATCATTAAAACTAATTTTGTTAATTTGTATAACTTGACACGTGTTATCTTATCAGTTGATTAAAACATGTATAGACCTTTGTTTTAAATTTGTTGACTCGTCCAACATTAAATGTGCAAATCACTTCATACAAATTCTCTTTCTTTCTCTCTTTACAGTCCTTTTTTTTTATTTATTTTTAGTGTTTTTGTCAACCAATCATGCCAGTAACGTCTACAATTTCTTTTTAATTTTTTTTTTCTGGTTGAATTGTTAAATGGAGAGTTAACTATAAACCAAGTTTGATATTAGAAACTCAAATCTCACTCAAAATTTTATATTTAATAACCAATAAATTATATTTATTGACTATTTTTAAATAAAATAGGATCCATTTTATTCACATCACCTTTATTTGAGATGTAATGTAATTATTTTTGTTAAGTTTTCTTCTCTTCTTTGTGATTTTTTTTTTTTTTGCAACTTGATCTAGTCAAATCAGGTGTTGGCGATATAACTATGAAGATTAGTACTTTATGTCAATATAGTTACTGAAAAGAAAACTTATAATGTTGATCAAAGATGGATCATTACGAGATTAACATCGTGAATGTGAATTTCAATAAAGAAAATTTTTTATTCAATAATATGGGGATTTAGATTCCTATCAACGTACATTTGTCTAGAAAATATTCTATTTAAATGTCATTAAAATTTCAATGAATAAAATTTTTCTCTTATAAAATAGTAATCATGGCGGCAATCCTTTTTACTTTTTTTTTTTTTTTCTAAATAAGTTTTTATATTGCATTTTTGTTCCTTCTCCATTTTTCAACCATTAAAAGCAAGCCTTTTAGGGTAATATATCGTTCAAAATGAATTTAAGAGAGTGGAAAAGTTAAACTTTATACTTTGGCTTTTCCAAATTACTTGTCAAACCCCACCACCACATGATCTGCTGGTTGAATTCTACAACTTTCTTTTTTTCCTCTGGGCATTAAAACAGATATTTATTGAATAACAATTATTGAATATTTGTTGGTGTCACAACATGCATATAATTGGTTGAATTGGTTCAATAGGCGAGACAAAGTAATTTGGAAGAGCCTAACAATTCAACCAATTCAACCAAACATCGCGACTACAGAGGAGATAAATTAGAGAGATCACTATTTGGATGTAAATTAGAGAGAATAATAGTTTTCATTTTAATTTCGATTGATTATTTTGAAAAAAAATAAAAAATAAAAAAATTGATATATTACTTTATTTTTGTGACTTTCGGTGACTCTTCAAAATTAAGCCAACCAATTTTTTACTCGTCTGAATACACCATAATGTATAAGTAAATTGTAATAGCATCAAAATGTTTATCATTATTTTATAGAACTCGTACGAGTTAAAGCAAATTCAGCATATCTCAAGAAAATGAGGTCTGTTTTACTGTATTCTTTCGATAAAATAAATTTATTTTATTTATACTTTTATTAAAATAGAAAGACATTGAAAAATTATAAAAATAAAATAAAAATTTTTATTGCAAAAAGAGAGAAAAAAAAATCATCACGAAATTTGAAGAAACGAGAGGAAGAGGAGGAGGGAGGGACCACGTTGGACCAAAATTGGGGTGTTTTGTCGGATATCGTGCGAATAAATTGAAGATTCCCCCCCCCTCTCCCCACGCCACGACTTTATACGAGCCAGAATCCAAGACACAGTTGATGTCGGAACTTGACACTTTTTGCCACGTTAGAGACACGTGCTGTTGTTCATCGCTGTTCCTCGCGGCAGGGCCCACTATGGCCGTTGCTTCCGACTTGGCGGTTGACCGTTCTTCGGTACGTCTTCTTAATGATACAATTTGGACGTTGGAAGGCGGGACCTACTTATCTCAATTCCTGCCGACAAATCCTTCTTTTATAATATTCGCCTGACTTTTTGTGCTCGTGCCACCGAACAGACACGTCATTCATCCGAATCAACCCACATGGTTACGAGACTATTCGGATGAAATTGCCGAAGGTGATGATTTATTGATTAATTGGTCATTAAATATTTAATAAAGCAACTAACCAATAATACCAAGACTGAATCTTAAGTCAAGTTCGAGTCTTTTTTTTTTTTTGATAAAAATTGGACATTATTGGACACAAATTGTAACAAATTACTGTTGTCCTTTCAACTTTCCATAAAAAAGGAACTGGTGCGACCTTAATCACGAGTGACGTGACAACTCTCACACCATATACAATGAGATGATATTTCATCTCGGTTCTTATTATGTAGACGTACTATCTGGTTATCAGTAATATAAATTCAAAACTTGGACTAATTATGGTTAGTCGGGTGACTCAGTGAGTTGAATTTTCCATATGTTTAATTTTTTTTATTTAATCAAATAAGAAAGCAACTTTAATAAAATTACTTAATTTAGACTACCATACTATAAACATGTCAAATTTGATATCACATAAATGTTTTATAAAAATTTATGTGATATTAAATGCTATCCATATAGTATCAAATGATATTAATATTGTCTAATATATAGCAAATAATATATATACCTAGTATTTTTCTTTTTTAAAAAGCAATTGATGCCGGGAAGGAAAGATACTATCGGATTTAAAATACAAGACTCTTAAACCTTTTTTTTTTTTATAAAATTTGGGGTACTTAATAAAAAGGGAGTATTGTAGATTAAGGGTCTATTTATTTACTTATTCGATATTATTTTTACTATTTTTTGTTGGCTTAAAACTTATTGTTGTTGTTAATTAATGAAAACTAATAAAATGTTTGATTAAATTTATAATTGTTGTTGATGTTGAATAGTAAAATGAATGATATAGACATTTATGAAATATATCATATTAATAAAATTATTTATATTTTTTATAATTAATGTTCACAAGATAGTGAAAAAAGAGATATATGATACTTGAGATTTTTTTTATTATAAGTAGTTATATTAATGAACATTTGAGTTATTTAAGGGTTATAAAAAAATTAAAGGCAACATTAGTATAAAATAGTTTCTTTTAAGAGTAATTTAGTCAATATAAATTATTTTTGAGTACTAAGAAATAAATCAATATTTTAAAGGTATTTATTAATTGCTTTTCAAACAATGATTACTAAAAAATTCATGTAAGAAAATTAACAAACTTTAACAACAAAATTGCAAAATTTACCAAATACTTTTATGACTCTTATTGATAGTTAATAACTAAATAAAAATACTTAAATATTGAACTAAATACTCTCTAAATCTTAAACATGCCCAAAACATTTTAAAGTAACTTAATTTTTATTATATGAAACTTGACTTAATAATCTCCTGTAGAGGCAAAAAAAAAAAAAAAAAGCCAAAAAAAGTACTCTTATTCAAAGAAAAAAAAAGCAAAGGGAAAAAAATATGCAAAATTATATTATAGTTTTCTTTGCAAATCAATTAAGATACAAGTGTCTTTTTCTTTCTTACCTAAAACCCTACACTAACATCTTTTCTTTTTCCTTTTGGTGAATTGTGAAAGTTCCTTAACATGAGAGCCATAGGAGAATTTTTTTCTAGTCAAATGTTAACAATACCTCTCAATTTATTATTATTATTATTAGCCTAGTTAATGAATAATCTCCAACTCTAACTAATAAAGTCCAAGTTATGCAAGAATAAAATAGGATGCTTATAGTCATAATGACATCCTTGATGGAAAAATGAAGAAACTCACCTAACCTAACCTTAGAATCTACCTAACAACAAGAAAGGCACATATCGACCATTCCAACCCCACAAACTCTTTTGGAAACTCAAAATCTGAATCCAAACATTGTTGATGGAGATAACACAATTTGGTTAGCAACAATGAGGGTATTAACGTCCATTTCCTTAAACGACCTATAGGTTAAAAGTTATATTTTTCTCCATCATGTTGGCTTTGAGGGTAATCTCCAACCATTTCAAAGTAGAAGGGTAACAAAAGTTCTTTTCTGGTTGCTTGTCTAATACAACAAGGACTCCTTGTAAAGAAAAGCAAAAAGTTTTGCTTTAATAAAGACAAGGTGGCAAAATAAGTCACAAAAAACTATTGCTATAGGTCATTGCCTTGCAAAGTTAAAGGGCATATTGTCCTTATGATAATGCATTCAACTCTCCTCTCTCCTAGAAGATATAAGACCTTTTTGTGAAAAAGAAGTTCATAATGTCTAACTTAGACTCCAATGATAGAACCTTAAATATTGTAGATCATTGGAATTGGTTTTACACTTTTGTGTCCTTTCATGAAGCTTGTAACGTTATGACGTGTAAAAATTTCACTACCACCCTTAAGGAGATAGCCTAACGGTGGTACTTAGTGATCCCCTTAAGCTCTATTTTCAATTTAGAACACTTAGGCTAATAATTGTAACCCATTTCATTACCAATAGAAGGCAAAAAAAAAAAAAAAAACCTAGCAACAACATTGATAATTGTTTGTCAACAACCAAACGAATCGTTAGGGCAATATATGGTTAAGTTTAATTTGGAAACATTAGACATATAAGAACTAGACTTTGACTTTGCAATGGTAACCTTTCGTATTGGCTTCAAGAAATCTCACAAAACCTACTCATTAGATAAGAGACTATGGGCAGATTTTACAATGGTGATACAAAAAGTAGAAAAGTATATTTTAGCAGAAGATGCTCTGAAAGCCAAAAACGAAGCTGAAGACTATTAAAAGAATGATCCAATAGAAGTCAAAAGCCAAAAGGCAAAAAAATAAAAATAATAAAATTAGGACTCCTTCCTACAACATAAAAAGGTAGAGGAACTTTAGTCTAGAACCCCACTACTTACAATACACTCCTTTTACAACTATATAATCCAACATCATATTAAAGAAAAAAAACTTAAATGGCCTCAATGACTTTACTCCTCCTCATAATTGCATGACTAAACTAAATTTTGTTACTTCTATAATGATCATGGTCATACCACATAATATTTTCACCATCTAAAAAAGAATGCCCAAGAAGTTTGTATGTAAGAAATAATAGGGTAATGTGAAAAAATTAAGGAGTCAAACACCCAACTTGAAAGAGCATAATCACAAAAGGGTGTCCCTATCAAGTAATAAGACAAACAATGTTAGGAATTGCCTAACTTCATTAATGAATGCATGAGATTCAACCAAGCAAAAACAACCTAGCAAGCCTTGAACTCTTGGTTGGCATATGTAGATAAGTCCTTCATCAAAGGAGGAAATGGAGATGGAATTGTCTTCCAACGATGTGGGAACATTTTTCTTAAGTATGCACTTAAGTTTAAGTTCCTAACTTCAAACAACAAAACTACATATGTATCACTTGTCACTAGTTTGGAAATAACAAAAGCCCTCAGAATATAAAAAAAAAAAAAACATGAAAGTTCATAATGATTCCTAGCTAGTTGTGGATCAAGTTACAAGGGAATATAAAGCAAAAGAAGAAACTATGACCAAATATCTATAATAAGTAAAAGAAATTTAGGAAGATTTCCTGAAAGTAAAAGGTCAAATGGAACTACTAAAAGTCTTAATGGTAGAAAATGTGTAAGTAAATGTGCTTTTTAAATTCCACATATCTTCAAATAAATGTATGGAAAGGCCTTTCATAATGGAAACACTAGAATAACCTAGTTGCAAAAAGGTAGTTATAAAGGTCATAATTATATAAGTTAAATTGAGAGGGATGAACTTAATTATAAAGTACTTTTAAACTATAGAATTGCATAAGACAAGTTATAAGTACTTTCACATTGTAATTATGGTTGCTTAGTACACTTTCTTAGATAACAAACTATATAAAGGGCCTTTAAGTCTCCTGTTACTTAAATGCTTAACCAAGGAAGAAGATAATTATGTCTTTAGAGAAATCCATGAAAGAATATGCGATAATCCTATAAATGAAAGGGTAATGGTGAGTAATGTTCTAAAGTAACATTTTTATTGATAACAAGAAAAGGAAACTCTTTAGAGTTAGTATGAAAATGTGACAGTTGGTAACATTTCACAATTTTTCACAACTGCTAACCACCTAACTTACTTTAATTCCCATTTCATGGCCTTTCATATAATAGGGTTTGGATTTCATTGGCAAATTTTTAATTGTTACAAAGGAAAAGAAATTTGTAGTAGTAATAATAGATTATTTTACCTAAATAGGCATAAGTGAAACCTTTAGCCACAATAACAAAGATGAACATAAGGAAGTATGTCTAAAAGGTCATTATATACAAATTAAGAATCCTTTAGATTATCATCATAGATAATGAGAAGCATTTTGCTAATGCTAAATTCATAAGTTTCTATAAATACCTAAACATTTGCTTAAAATTTGCAATTGTCAAGCACCTTAAACAAATGGACAAGTTAACGTGACCAACTAATTCATTATGCAAGGTTAAAGAAGAGACTCAACAAATCCAAAGGACAATGGCATGAATTGCCTATTATCGTATAAGCTTACTACACCACACTAAGAACAACTATAAGAGAGAGACCATTTACCCTAACTTTTGGAATAAAAACTACAATATTGGCTAAAGTAAGGAACCTAGCTATCGTTTTGATAACTTTTATGAAAATACCAATGATAAAAACCTTAGGATTAACATAAACTCAGTAAAGGAAGTTAGAAAATGAGCTTTGGTTAATATGATGGCTTATTAACAAAAAAAAAAAAAACTAGTATCATAACAAATGCATCAAAGAACAACTTTTTAAGAAAGGTAACTTGGTCCTCTGCAAGTGGGAAATTAGCAAGAGTGAAGAGCGAATCAACAAGCTAGTAACAAATTAAAAAGGTCCTTATGAGGTGGCTAAGGTTATTATACTCAAAAGTTGTAGACAAGAGTAGCTAGATGGAACTCTAATTCTAAAGGCTTGGAACTCAACTACTTTAAAATTTTTCTATTAGTAATGTTTTGTATTTTCTTTAATCTTCAATTATAGGAATTAAACCCAATCCACATGAATTAATTAATAAAGTGAAGAGTTCTCTTAATAAACATAATGTAATCTTGTTCCTAAAAGATAAGACCTTACTCAACATTCTGTGTTAAAATAAGTATGCATAAACCCTAAAGGTAACCACACAATAGTCAAATAAATTGTACCTAAAGACTCAAATAAACTAGACACCTAACAAACAAAACGAATCAGGCACTTAAAGATCCAAAGAATGAGTACAAAAGACCCATAAAAATTAGGAATCTAAAGACCCAAAAAATGGGTACAAAAGACTCAAATAAACCAAACACCGAAAGATATAGGTATAAAAGCCTTGAACAAACTAGACACCTAAAAACCTAAAGATATAAGTATAAAGGATTTGAACAAATCAGGCTTATATATACTTAATGGTATAAGTATAAAAGACTAGAATAAATTAGACATTTAAATACTTAAATCATGGTTATGAAAGACTCAGTCAACAAAACTCTAAAGACTTAAAGGCATAGGTGTTAAAACTTTAAAGGGACAAAATACTAAAAAAAAAAAAACATGAAAGACTTGGAAACATAGGTAACCCAATCAACCATAGTAAACCAATGATAGCATTTTGGTCAAAAATCATAATCCTAAGCACAAAGAATCTCAAAATCCCAACAAAGGAACATAAAACGAAGGGTATGACAATTGCACCAAATATAAGGATTTTAGGATTCCTAAAATAGTTTTATTTTCGATATGATAAAAACCAACGTAAATTTAGTGAATGAAATATAACAAAAAATAATAACTTAGCTAAATATGAAATGGTCGAAGAAATCATCCTTAAATGTAGGCTTTTAACATTATATAAAGACTTGCTTATGGCTAGTCAAAAAATGCATTGAAAATGATAAAATAAGTTGGGCTATGATTAGAAATTAGATTAAGAGAAATGCAAAATAATGAGTAAACATATTAAGATCAATATCATGTCTTCAAAGTCTTGATAAAACAAAAATAAAATGTACAATGAGCTTTTTATGGTTCTTATAGTAATAAAAGAAGATGATGACACAAAAAGTCAACTATAGTGGTATGACTATTTCCATATTAATACCATAAAAATATGTGTGTGTAATTTTACTTGGTCACCCATTTGCAACAAAAATCAATAAATGTAACAACTTGCAATTGATAATGTTAGAGGACATTATACAACTAGATCAAGGCTTTAAACTTTTGGGTATGAAAAGAAACTTCCCTACTAATTTCCTATGCAACTAAAAAAATAAAAGGCAAATTTTCCCAATTCAGGATCCTAAAGAAACATTCTAAGTACTTGAAGAACACAACAAATGGGAATCAAGTTCAAAACAAAAGAAAATAAAGGTGTAACCTTTCCTAATTGTACATATATAAGATGGAAAAAAGGGAGAAATCATAAACTCTTAGGAATCAAGTAGTTTGAATTGAATTTGTAAACCAATTAATCATCCTTGGGGAACATGAAAGTTGTTCTACCTACTGCATATCCTAATTTCAAGAGAAATTCAGATTGAATTATATTACCAAACCCTAATTGTGTGATGCAATGAAAAGTTGTATACATTTACCATTTCTTCTAAGTAAGGAAATAATAATTATACACTAAAAGAACTAAGGATCTTATTCATTCTTGATCACTTGAAAAATAACCATATCAAGCCAAATAAATTAGCCCTATGCTTATGTGAAAACACAAGATTAATATAGTAAGGATTTTCTCTTTACAAATTGAAAAATGACTAAATCCCCGAAAGAGAATTATGCATTTTAGACTTAAGAGATACCCATATTAAATTCTTTCTCCTAACTATTATTATTAGACACAATAAAAATTTTTGTACATTTACCATCTCCTCAAAAGGGAAAGAGGAGATGATATACACATACAACAAGAGCTTAAAGAATTCATTCTATCTTGGTGGCTTAAAAAAAATCACATCACACAAATAATAGTTCTCTAAATAGAGATAGAAAAAGATGACAGTTTTAAAAATGAAATAAAGGCCTTCATAATCATATCTTTATAAGATACGATAGTCAATCAACAACCCATAAATGTGCTTTAATGAGCATTTGAAATTATGATTACTTAGGTGTAATTATTGCTTATAGTAATAGAGTTATGATAACTAATGAAAAAAATAACTAATATAAAAGTCAAAAGATGCTTGCAATTATAAAGGAAGACCTACTCATTTAGAGTGTGAAGCTAGAAAGATCACAACATATAATGCTTCATCATAAAGTTGAAATTATAATAGAATCCTTTATAATTCACTAGGTAAAAACCAATGTATGGTCTTATATAGAATGCGAAACATTACCAATTTTAGGAAAAAAAAAGTTTTATTAAGGGTGTAGTTCTACTTGTTCACTCAAGTATAAGTAAAATTCAAAATTTGAATTCTAATAACATTGTTAGAGCAAAAAAAAGCAATGAGGAGCTATGAAGTTTTTAGCAAAGGTTATCTTCTTTTAACAGAAGATGGTAGAGCCAATGAACCATATAGATGGAAAAAAAGACAAATCCACATCTTACTTGCAGGGTTGTAATTATCGAGAGGCAATAGAGGATTCATGCCTAAGACGCGATATAAGGCATATTAAAGAAGTCAATAGTGAAACACCAAAGGGTCACCATACTAATTCCTATAAACAAGCCTCTCATTTTTTACATATGTAAAGGTTTTAACACGTTTAAACTAAATTACCCATCTGATAAAGATAAAACTCCCTAGTAAGGTAATGCTAAAACTAAACCATCAAAGTAGTAAAACATACTCCTTTAAAGTAGTTCTTAGGGAAATAAGATCCATGCAAGTTTGACCTTGACGCAAGCCAAAACTCACATTAAGAGAGTGAATAACATAATCTTTTTTGGGGCTAATATTTTTTAGTATTATAAATATCTATAGAGCTTCAGCAAAGAATTCTAACCCGTTTCTTGAATTATAATTATCCTAGTGAATCAAATGGAGGCCATCATCAAGGATAATCATAATGTTAAGGAACACCTTTACCCCTTTATAAATGGAAGGATGGGCCTAACTTCTTGAAACTGGTAAGTAATTATAAGACTTTTTAGAACAAACATTGCATTTTAAAAAGGGATTTTGGAACATATTATAAAGGGAATAATGTATAAGTATGGTCAAACCTTAAATTTATAGTAGAATAATTGGTAGTTGACCCACCATACTAGCATTAAAATACCCATTTTGTAATTAAAAATATCTAACAAAAAAAAAAAAAAAGAATGAAGTGCTTGACTAAGTAGAATAACTCATTGGCATATGCCCTTTTAAAGGAGTAGACAACAATGAAGTAAAGATCACATTGTTAAATGAAATAATATTCATACATCATACAAAATGACAATACATTTGCCAAACAAGCATAAAAAATGGGTGAAGGGATGAAGACTTTAGAAAATTACAAGCTTTTTCACTTTGTAGTTGAAAAAGGGGGGTAAGAAGTCCTGGTATGTTTTAATGTGCATTAATGAAGGCAACCTTCTTAAAGGAGGGAAGGTTTAAATAGGGACAAATTAACTCGATCTTCTTAATGTTGAGGAATTTTGAATTTAAATCTCAATAACTTTGGTTATACTAGTAGTTGATTTGAATGAGTATTCTCTTGTTACACTCCTCGAGGTAAATAAACCCACCTTAAGTCATCTTTTCCTCTTTTATCAATGATTCCTAAGGTTTAGTGGTCTCTTCTAATGTTACTTTTAGTTTATTAATTTGGCCTTTCCTCTATAGGCGGCTTGGAGGCATTAAATTCTGATTAATTCTAATGTTACTTTTAGTTTATTAATTTGGCCTTTCCTCTATAGGCGGCTTAGAGGCATTAAACTCTGATTAATGATGATAAAGAATATTTTCCTTCAGGGTTATTTCCAAGTCTTACACTCTAAAGTTTGTAGCCAAAGGGGAATGTCTTGATCAATTACTTGCTTTTCTATATCTTACACCTTTTTCTTTAATTCCTTAATAAATACTTCTAGTAGGCTCTCAATTAAAATTAATTTCAAAACTTGGCCATTGAGATCATAATAGGCCTTTTAAAGATCGTTCCTTTCCTTTCGAAGCAACTTAACCTTCTCTAACCTAACTTCAAACCTCCTTGGTCTTTAGAAGACGCATTCAAAATCTAATATAATTAGGAAAATATTATTGTTGGAAAAGCTAGGAGTCGAGGGTACAAGAGAGTTAAAATATGGTAAATGGACCACTTAGTCTCATTCTTTAATTAAAGTAGTCATTCTATGACTATAATTAAAGGTAGGAATATAGTAATCACATTTTGTTGGAAACAAGTTACTTAGAGGTAAAGGAGTCTAAATCCCAAAATGTATCACCTTTAAGGGAATCCTCCCATTCTTGCGAGTTTGATTATTTAGTAGGCAACCTAAGAGACAATCTTGGCACATAGGAAAGGATGACTGGATTTTCTTTCTTTCCTAATAGCAGGGTTAGTTATAAAGACTTAAGACTCCTCAATGGTAGTAAGAGGAACCATAAATCCATATGTAAATCCCTAGGTGAAGTTGACATGAGTATTACCCATAAGACAATCTTGGTTGCTAGTTAGCTTTATTTTATTTCAACTTGATGTAATTTAAAAGTTAGAACTCGTTAGGTCTGTTCCATATCATTAATGCACTTTGTGGAGTTAACTTTATTGACTTTATTGCCATAATGCATTCAATTAGAAGATTTCTTCTTCTTGCCCAAACTCATTCAATTTAAAAGTTTGGAATTAATAGTTTGAGCTTGCTCTAACTTAAAGGTGGTGGTGGGTAAAAGTTAGATTATTGGTGAGAAAACATGCCTACACAAGATAAAAATAAATATTTAAGGATATTAGACTTGAATAATACAAGAAAATTTATTCTTTAAAGAGAGTTAATAGGCATCTTAATTAGCCTATACCAAGTCTCCTACTACACAACAAAATAAATACATTAATATGCATTTGAAATCTCCTACCCAACTTACTGGGCCAAGCAAAAGAAATGAGATTGCAAGCAAAAGACTTTTTTTAGCTACATACAAGACCACATTTTATTTGGGTCCTAATAAATGATAAAAAGCGAAGTATTTCTTGGGTACGATTTAGAAACCATTATAGAAAACATGCTAAATTGGCATACTTCTCATACATCTCTCTTTTAAAACATTTAATACAGGATCATGAATCTTGCAAGGTTCAATAAACACCCCAGGCTAGTAATAAGCATTGTGCCCTCTGAAAGGACATACAAAAAAGAATATCCCTTTTTACTTTTCAAGAGGGAAACTTTCACCTTCTAAGACATTTAGATCAACACTATCTCTCTTCTGAATTGTGTAGAAACTTTTACCTCCCTTATAAGAACCCATAACAAACTTATAAAGGTTAAGTAATAGAGCTTAAGTAATGCTAACTCAATGGTTAGAAGCTAAAGCTAACAAACCAATAAAAAGGCATAAAAAATATGAAACTAACTAACTAAGGGCTATCCTCACAAAGGCAAAAATTATTGTAGGATCTAACACATTAAAATTATAAACTCAACTTCTAAATATATATATATATATATATATAAGGGTTGCCATTGAGTACTTCCAAATAATTTTCACACTGCTCATTACTCTCTCACAATTATTTGTAGAGATATTTACACAAAATTGCTAAGATCAATCATTTTTCAAAAAATAAAAAAAAGGTTTAAAAAAGAATCTCTTTCTAGGTAAAATCTTGCTCCTTAGCTTCTTCCTTATGAATCCCTTTCCCATTTACCTTCTTCTTCACTTGGCTGAATTTGACATTTGGGTTACTATAAAGGTCTTTTGATGGTTGCAATAGGTTTTAATTATGTTCATGATAATCTTGATTTTTCTTTAGCTACTACAAAATATATTATCATTAATGGGTTTGTAATTTTATGTATAAGATTTAACTAATTTACATACCTATTCTTATTTTGTCATGACATGTTCTTAGTATCCAAATTGGACAATCATATTTTGTTCACCTTCCTCACTAAAAGCCTTTATATTTTTGTTGTTAATGGTTATTAAGTAAAGAGATAGTCTTTGAATGATGCTATTATACAAGATTACAATAGACTATAAGAGTTCTACCAATTATGATTTTCAAGTATATTATTAGAGACATAACAATAAGAAAGTGTTCAAGTCAACATTATTATCTAGGTTATCAATAATATACATATCTTTATCTATCAAGTAAGAAAATTACAAATTTCATCTATTAAGATCCTTAGCAATCATGTGTATACCTGAATCTAACATGTTTTTAAGGATAATTAATAGTCACTTTAAGAGTAAATAATTAATGGGTATAAAACAATACTTATTGAAATTATGTGTGTTGTTAGCAAGAAAGTTGTCGGATCTAACAACAATCGTAAAAGAATTTCCTATTGAATTGTCTCTAACCAAACTCAGAGGTTGGATATTCTTTGTCCATTTAAACTCTTTTATTGCTCTTCTGCTATTTGTGCAATGTAAGTTTATATAATTGTATTACTTTTTTCACCAATTGAATATACAAAATTTAAATAGAAACTAACCACATATATTGCAATATTCTTTTCTCTATGATATGTATAATAAGTTTTATTTAAATAAATATAACATGTTTAAATAAAAAAAAATTACACAATAATTTTTTTATTTATCTATTTTTTATTAGAATAATTCTCTATTTTAGATAATTATTAGTTAATTTATTTTTATTAAGATCTTTTTATCCTCTAAAAGGCTAATATATATATTTTTCATAAATATAATTTATTAATATTATCAAAAAATTCAATTGCAAAACAAATAACTCATTTATTTTAATTATGTTTTTAAGTCTTCCAAAGGACTTGGTCATTACTAGTAAAAATAATAATCACTTATTTTTACTAAGAGTCTTTTGGTTTTTTGAATGTTCATTTGTAAATTTTTACCTAATTATGTGTCACCACTTAGATAAATACTTCCATTAATTGAAAAATTGAAGGCTTAATTTCAATCCTTCATTCCTCCTTAAAAAACAATAATTTAGCTATTAATCTCCTTCATGAATAAATATATTTTAAAAGTCATAAATTTTGTCATCACTACAAACTTATAATATGTGTGCATGTGTGTGTATATGTGTGTGATTAGAAATTTCATTCTTGGTCATACATTAATTGGTCAATCTTCATTTATATATGTAAATATATTTTTTTAAATATTGTAATTTTTTAATTTTACAACTTAAATATTTTTAACTTTTTATCATAATACAGTATTTAAATTTTTTAAAATATTTTAATAAATTTTAAAAATAATTTAAATATATTAACTAAACTCACATAAATAAATTGTCTTACCAATTAATTATCATCTTCTATCAGTCTAGTTATAAGAACTCTATGAACATCAAAATTTTTGATTTCTTATTCAAATCAATTATGCTAGTGACCAACTTTTTATTCCATTCCAAAATATCATGTGAAAAATCTAAAATTTTGATTTTATTAAAAAAATATTGGGATTTACATGCGTCCTCACGTGCAACGAAAATATACAAAAGTTAGTCCCTCCAGCCTCCTCCCCCAAAAAAGCATCAAAACGATGGTTACTTTTATTTGTTTTGCAGGGCTTATACCCGACAAATTAAAATCTACAGACCCCCTCAAATTAAAAATTCAATTTTTTTTTTCAATTTCATCACTTCTTGCATATGCAACTATGTAATTACACGACACAAAGTGGGCATGTCGGACTGTGAGTCATATATATATATATATATATATATATATATATAAAAAAAGATAAAATTAATGATCAACTGCAAGATGCCCTTGAG